>PVIY010019729.1:0-45317 GCA_004026745.1 Myrmecophaga tridactyla
CTATTCATAAAGCAGCATAACTGCCATTCCAATCCTTCAACTAAGTGGTATAGGCCAACCCTAGATACTTAGATGTGAGACATTATTTATCTAGGTTTCACTAATCCAGATTAATAGAGAGATTTGCTCAATTTTTCACAACTAATTTTAGGGATGGAACTTGAATTCTGGTCTCTTAGTTCTCTACCTTTGTCTTGTACTTATATTGAAAACTAGTAAACCAATACTAAGACACAATATTCTTGGTGACAGATTTACTGTTTGAATCCTGAAGAATGAGTGAAATGTCAATTATTCTTGTTATCAAATGAATTCATTAGGGATAAAAGGAATTTTATATTAAAATATGAGGACAAGAAAAAGAACGCTGATAGCCTGGATGTAATATTATCAAATTTTCAGTTTGTAACTTTGTATTTTAATAGTTTTCAGAATGGAACTTGGTAGTTATGTTTCCCTTTCTCATTTCTTTTGTATTTAATCAATTCCAAAATCTAGTGATGGCAACCTTCTTTGCCCACTCCCACCTACACACACACACACGCACACCACATATTTAATTAGTTTACTAAACACTTAGAAACATGCATGCATTATTACTCTCACCATAAGAGACATTCTGCAGAGCCAGCTTCTTTTCATTACTAGCTTCTGAATCCAAGTCTTGCTTAAGTGTGACTAATTGGCAGATCAAGCCTCTTGCCTGAACTTGAACTTGAAGGGAAACTGTGAAATTTAGTTTCTCACTTTATCTTGTAGATTAATTAATCATTGTGAGGGCTCATTGCCATAATAGTAATGCACTGAAGTACAGTTGCTTAAAGCAGAGAGAAGAGCATTTCTTTTTCACATGGCAGTCCCAAGCTGAGTGTCCTGGCTTCAGAGTGACCTTGCATTCCATGCTCATTCAAAATATTTCTCTCGCTTCCTTGTTCTGCCATCCCCCAGTTTGCTTTTCTCATCTGTAGTCAGGAATTGGTTGCAGGCATGTCATTGTTTCAATTCACAAGAAAAGGAAAAGAGAATACTAGTTTAGGAAAAGTGGCATAACTTTTATATTTGAGATGACCTAAAAATTGCAACAATCACTTCTCTTCATATCCCATTGAACCCTCCTTTATAGGAGGCTGGGAAAGGGCTTCTCCAGCTGGGCCGTATGTTCAGCTACACCCCTGTTACTAAGAAGAAAAGAAATATAATCCTGCCAGTTTCTGACACAGGAGTCATGGACTCATACCTTGGGGTATTCCATAAATGTGGTAAAGACATTTGAATCTATTTTATTATTAGATGCAGCTTTGACAAGGCTTTGAAATTCCTTAAGCAATCTACATAAAATCAAATTCTGCAGTAGAAATCTCTGATTTATAATGTATATATGTATATAACAGAAAATGCAATTTTTCATGACATTTTCACAAGAGAAGTTTTAAACATACATTAATTTCTGAATGAAAGACTTAAAATATGACTGTATATATTAAGCAGAAAGCTACGGAGTCTCTTTTGGGTCCTCAAGTCCCTAGGTTGTCTTTTTTTTTTGTATACTGTATAGTGGGGTGACATTTCATTATTTTTCCATGCGATTTTCCCATTATTGCCGTACCACTTATTGAAGTTTTTGTTTGCTTGTTTGTTTTTGCTTATTTGTTTGTTTTGGGAAGTGCATGGGCCAGGAATTGAACCTGGATCTCCCACATGGCAGGCTAGAATTCTCCAAATGAACTACCCTTGCCCACCTCCAAGTAGTCTTTGACATGACCAATGAATGGAATTCCATTTGCTCATTTATTCAATTAATAAAAAGCTATTGAACGCTTACCTTGTTCAAGGGTTTGCTTCAGATCTATGCACAAGCAAAGTAAAAAATATCATGATACTGACCCTCCAGAATATTACAATTTGATAAGAAATAACTTATGTGTAATGATATTATTGTGGGTTGAATAATGGACCCCAGAAACCATATTTTTAATCTTACTTCTTTCCAGTGATCACGAGCCCATTGTAATTAGGGTGTTGCTTGACTGAATAAGAATGGGCCTTGGGCGGTGCGACGGTGGCTCAGTGGCAGAGTTCTCACCTGCCATGCTGGAGACCTGGGTTCGATTCCTGGTGCCTGCCCATGCAAAAGACAAACAAACAAACAAACAAACAAAAGAATGGACCTTAATCCTATTACTGGAAGTTTATGAAGAGAAAGTCACCTAGAGGAGAAGAAGCTGGAAAACGACAGAATTTCCAGCTTCTTCTGAAGAAACAGAAGTAAATGCTGACATGCACAGAGTCATGTGCACAGCCAGCCCCTGAACACCAGTCTTCAGAGAGAAAACCCACCTTGCTGACACCTCAATTTTGGACTTCCCCTAGCTTCAGAAGTGTGAGCTAATAATTTCCTGTTTAAGCTAATTCATTTGTATGGTATTTTTTTTAGCAGCTGGAAGCAAAACTCTTATATGCAAAGTACAATATAACAAAACCATCACTTTTTTTTTTTTTTTTGCTTTGTGAACCCTTGATTTCCAGAGATATCTGAAAATCTAATATAAGTCAGAGGAAAGAGAGATCATTTCTAATTAGGATTCAACTGTGGACGCAGCTAAATAATCTTTGATAAACCTTAAAGAATCCATTTTGTATACTGAATAATTCATCAAAGAAGGTAAATTCTATATTGTTCACAATTAACTGAGATTTTCAACACCTGTTTCACAGTAATCTTCCAGCCTCCATGATAAAAAAGCCAAGTCAGTTGTGTTTTCTCAAATAGAGATAAGGAGACTGTCAAGATGTCAATCTTCTCTTGCAACCTATTTTAAGACTGACAGGCCACAAATCACTCCGGACAGGAAGAAATGAAACCTGTATGCCAATTGTGTTTTCTCATTTTGGATTTGAAGATGAGGAAAGTCTCTTAAACTGTACTTTAATGTGTAGTAATATTGATATGTCTGGATCAGCTCAGATATCGTCAGTCCCATTGTATACATGCATAAATACCTAAAAATGACCATTTGTTTCCTGGCTTAGGAGCAGAAACAGAAATTTGCATGATAGCATACCAGTGTGTGTATATTGGTGAAGATACACTGTTAAAGGATTTCTAGGAGGTGGTAAATATTTTGCATATGCTTAGTAGACATATCTTGTTCATGTGACACTTACCTCAATAAAATGCCATACACTCTTCTTAGATCTGATTTCTCAGGAATTATGTTAGTTTTTCCAGGAAAAAAGTATGAGACTCTGAGGCCAAATACATTAATTGAAACAGCATTAATAGTATGACATTCTTTTCCTCATTCAAACGTATTGATATTTTAGTGATCTTCTTGAATCAATTGGAACCAAGTTCATAATTGCTCTTACTATGCATGCTGCAAGTTTTCTTTTTAGAGTTTTAAATCAATTTTTAATTTTTATTTATAATTGATTTTTCTTACTTCTTTTGATAGAATTCAAATACCATAAAGTTCTCCCTTTTAAAGTGTATGATTAGGTTGTTATCAGTACAAATGCAAGTTTGTGCAACCACCAGCATTATCTAATTCTAGATCATTTTCCTCTCCAAAAAAGAAATACTGTACTGAGTAGCAGCTGTTCTCATTTCCCCTTCCCCATAGCTCTTGCACAACACTAATATACTTTTGTCTTTATAGATTAGACTATTCTGGAAATTTAATATAAATTGAGTCAATTTATACGTGGTATTTTATGTGAATTCTTTCACTGAGCATCGTGTTTTTAAGGTGCATCCATATTGAAGAATATATGGGTATTCCATGTCTTTTTATGGCTGAATAAGATTCCATTGCATGAATATGCCACATTTTGTTAATCCATATGTCAGTTGATGGGCATTTGATTGTTTCCACTTTTTGGCAATTATGAATAATGCTGGTATGAACATTTTTGTAATAGTTTTTTGCATGAACACAAGTTTTCAATTCTTTTGGATACATACCTCTGAATAGAATTGCAGGGTCATATGGTTACTCTATATTTAACATTTTGAAGAGCTGCTAAACTTTGTTAAAATAGCTGCACCATTTCGCATCCCATCCAGTAATATATGATGGCTCCAATCCTCCAACACTTACCAACTTGTACTTGTTATTTTCTGTCTTATTAAAATTATAGCCATCCTGTAGGTTATAAATTATTTTTTCTCTGTGGGTTTGATTTGAATTTACCCAATGCCTAATGATGACGATGCAAGGGCACTAAGATTTACTTTTATGTTTTCTAATAAAAGTTTTAATGTTTTAGCTCTTTCATTTAGGGTGTTGATCCATTTGTCCACATTTTTCTATATTGTAGGGCTTCAGTTTCATTCTTTGCATGCAGATTTTCAGTTTTCCCAGCACCATTTCTTTCAAAGCTGTTCTTTTTCCATTGAACTGACTTAGAACCTTGTCAAAAATCAATTGGTCACAAGCATATGGGTTTATGTCTGTACTCTTAATTCTATTCCATTGACTTTTATATCTATCCTTATGCCAGTACTGCACAATCTTTAGATTTCAGCTTTATAGTTAAGTTTTGAAATTATCAAGTGTGAGTCTTACAATTTAAAAATTTATATCCAAGATTGTTTTGGTTATTTTCTATTCTCTATATTTCCGTATCAGTTTAAGGGTCAGCTTGAGAGTTTCTGAAAAAAAAAAAAAGGCATTTGAAATTTTTATATAGATTGCATTATATCTATAGATAAATATTGCACTTCTATGTTGACAATATTGTCTTTCAATCCATTAATACATTTTCCATTTATATAGGTCCTCCTTAACTTTCACTGATATTTTGTAGTTCTCTTTTTATGAGTCTTGCAATTCTTGTGTTAAATGGCTTGTATTAGGCTTCTTTGGTGTGTATTTTAATACTTCTTGGTAATTTCGGGATCATTATTTCTTTAAATATTTCTTCTGCCCCATTCTTCTTTCTTTCTGAGATGCCCATTATTTGTGATTCGGTAAGCTTGATGATGCTTCACCGGTCTCCAAATCTTTGACTGTTTTATTTCTTTTATTATTTTTTCCTTTCTGTTCTTCAGACAGAAAATCTAAGTTGACCTATATTCATGTATGTTAATTCTTCCCTCAGGTTGCTCAAAAATGCTGCTGACCCCTTGTTTCGGTTTCCTGTGACTGCTGTAACAAATCACTACACACTTGGTGGATGAAAAGAGTAGGAATGTATTCTCTCCCATTTCTGGGGGTTAGAAGTCTGCCATCAAGATATAGCAAGGCCATGCTCTCTACGATGAGAGGTGAACAGCCCTCCTTGCCGCTCTCTAGATTCTGGTAGCTTGTGCGATGTACTTGGAACTTTGCCTTGCAGTTGTAGCCCTTCAATCTCTGCCTGTACTGCCACTTGCTGTTCTCTTCTCTCCACCTGTCTGCGTGTCTCTCTTTTTATAAGGACACCAATCATATTGGATTACGGCCTATCCTAGTACAGTTGGCCTTTTCATAACTGATCGTGTTTTTAAAGACTCTATAGCTAAATAAGGTCACATGTATAGGATTAGGAGTTACAGTTTGAACATATCTATATGGAGGACACAATTAAACCCACAGAAGCATGCTCCCTCAGAATTTTTTTTTTTTTTTTTTAAATTTGCACATGGGCAGGAGGCACCAGGGATCGAACTCCAGACCTCCAGCACGGCAGGTCGGAGCTCTGCCCGCCGAGCCACGGCAGCCGCCCTCCCTCAGATTTTTCATTTTAGTTTTCTTTTTCCTACTTTCCAATTTCAGAATTCTACTGCGTTTCTTTTTACAATTTGAATCTCTTTACTGAAATTCTCTATTTTGTAAGACATTGTTCACACGCTGTCTTTTATTTCTTTGGAATTAATTTCCTTTAGTTCTTTGAACATATTTAAAATATATTGATTTTTAATATTTACCTAATAGATCCAATGTCTGGGCTTCCTCAAAAACAGTTTTTATTCATTGGCTTTTTTCCCGTATGTGAATCATACTTTCTTGTTTCTTTTCATGTCTCATACTTTTTGTTGAAAACTGGATATTTTAAATAATATAATGCAGCAATTTTGGAGATCAGATTCAACACACCTCCTCCTAGTTTGTTGTTATTGCTCTTTTTTGTTGTTTACTTAGTAACTTTTTTGAACTCATTTTGTAAAGTCTGCAGTCACTGAACATCTGATCAGCTTAATGGTCAGCTAATGATTGGAAAAAGATTTCCTTCAATACCTGGACCAATAAGTCTCTGGCTCTTTGCTGAGGGATGCAGCATGTTTCTTGAGGCACACCATCAATAATCAGCCAGGCAGTTGAGAACTCTCCCTTAGCCTTTATTTATTCCTTGTGCAGTGCCTCAAGATCATCCAGAGGTGAGACCATAAGGCTTTTCTAGGGCTTTCTTGAGCCGGCAAAGAATCCTCTGCAAAAGCAGAGCCCAAAGCACACCCTTAACCCTATGCCTAGACAGGGCCTTGTAGATTCCCAGGAATATGTTGGGGATTTTCAAAGCCCCTTTGGACGGCTTACATTTTCCATTTAAGTTTTTAGTCAATTTATGTGTGTGCCCCAACTGTTACCCACTATCCCAGAAGCTAGGGAGTTAAACAATTGCTTATAATTGTTCTTTATAAACACAGCCATGGAAAAGGCTTTTCTTTTTCGGACAAGCTCTGAGTCAGGACAGATAACCACAGTCTTGTTTCAGGGAATCAACACACAGATCAGATAAGGAGAATTCTCTGGGAATGGGGCTTTGGAAGAGCTCCAATCCTATCTTTACCCTTCAGTGGCTGCCAGGCGGCTGGCTGGTTTTCACTGATTGCAAACTGGTGAATTTTAAGAATACCACCAATCTGGGAAGCTGAAATTGTTACCGGGGCAAATTAAAACACCAAACTCGCTGTTCTTACTGAGATTCAGCTGTTTTCTTGTAACAGTTCTCGAATTGCTGCAAGCCCGTGACTAATTTTGAGTAATGAAAAAGTTGATTCTGGCAATTTTTGCAAGACTTCTTGTTGCTTATATGTAGAAGAGAATTTTCAGAAGTCATTACTCTGGCATTTTCACTGACATCAGCTGTTCCTCTTTTGAAAATCTAATTACTTAGAAGGTAACTTCCTTTCCTGTTTATGATACAGATTTTTTTTATATTTTTGAGTCAAACTGTTTTTTCAACAGTTTCATGCCAAAATAGAGCCCTGACTGTGGTTAACTGCCATCAAACCTAGCAGTATAACTGGTTTATCAACCCCTATAACAGAGGCCCATTGACAATATGAGATTTCAAAATCGAAATAAATTTTTGTGACTCACGGGGCAGTCTTCTAATAACTAATAATTGAGTATCACATGCAAATAATCTAGAAAAGCAATAGCAATTAAGAAAGTATGGACTCTTAAGGCATTGCTAGGAACTGGATTGTACACTTGTAGACAGTTTAAAATATGATAAAGAAAAGCATTGTGAAAGCTGTTTTAAAGTATAACAGACATCTTTGTAACCCTTTCTTCTGGTCTATGAAGTAGTGCAAATGTAAAAGCCTCACATTGAAGACACATGTTGAATTCTAAAAGATAATGATTGCTTTATATTTGTCAATTAAACTTTCTCATTTGGAAAATGGAAGATTACTATCTCAAGTAGATAGTTATAGGAAAATAAAAAATCAGTGGTCCAGAAAAGATATTTAGAGAAAATCTGGAGTATCAGGCTGGAAATTTTAGAAGAGGAGTTCAGTGTAATTCAAAAGACATAGCAGCTTCTATTAAATGCTTGTTGGAGAAGCTATAATCAACATGCTCACTGCGCTACAAGGACAACCTTAGTGTAAACAGTTCAATTAAGATTTTCTGCCAGGTGATCCATGGCATAATGTCTAGAGAGGGGCCACATTATGTGGAAACTTGAATTGCGTTTGAGTTCAAAGCGGTGCGCTTAACTTTGAGATTGAAGGTAGAGAAAACATGATGAAATATCCTCTGAGAATTATTGCTAGGAAGACAACATTTCCAGATAACTTGAGTCTCACCAAGTAACAAGTATTTTTTGTTGATTAACTTTATGTTTTGTCCCACTTGCCAAATTATACTATATACAATCTCCAAGGCCCCCAAACTGAAACAATGTTTTGTATGAGGGTTTGTTCTTAGAGCAGACATCTTTCTAAAAAGAAGATATTGAGCTAAACTATAAGAATGTTGATAAAGGCTTGGAATTTGAGACCTGAGAGAAGGAGTCTCCTTTTCCATTTCTGATGGCCTGGCCAATCTTAAGAAACTTGAAAGGAAACTCAGCTGGTTTTTAGAATGAACCTACTTTTGTTTTAGTTTTTGCTTTTAACTGCTTATGTGCTTTTTTTTCCCCACAAGTTTTCAGCATTATTAGCCATGTAATTTACAAATACCTCAAAGCTAACCTACTCTCTGTACATTACATATGCTCATTTTCCATGTGCTAAAATCTCTTTATAGTAGCTGGTATCTATGAATCAATCACACAGAACCAATTCTCACCAAATTATGATTGATAGCTACAATTCTGCAATGGTTAACATGAGGAAGAATATTGTACTTTATCTAATTACTAGCTTGAATTTGTGCTGTGCCATTTACTACTTGCAAGATGTTAGGCAAGTTGCTCTCGATCCTCAGTTTCTCCATGTGTAAATACAAAATAATAATAGTACCTACTTCACAGAACCTTATCTTATTGGGTATAATAAATGACATACTATATCAAAGCGCTTAGAGCATAAGTATGTGCCTTTAGTCTTAAAGCCAAAAAGCCTTTAATTTGTGAATCTTACTGTACCTAAGTACATTGAGCAAAAGTAAGGGCACAGCTAAAAGATACCTGTGACCAAGAGCCTAAAATTCAGCCCATCTTTGTCTGGAAGTAGCCCCTCTCAGCTTTCCATAGCTTCTTCACTTTCTTCCACATTAAGCCAGAATTTGGCTCTCCGTAAACCCTCACTTGATTTCTTTGTTTATTTTTACAATAGACTCTTATCTTAGTTTCCTGTTGCTACCATAACAAATAACCATGCAAAAGCACATAAATCTCACAATTATGGTGGTGAGAAATCTGAAACTTGGTCTTATAGGCTAAAATCAAGGCATTAGCTAAACTTCTTTGGTTCTGGAGTTTCTAGAGGACAATCCGTTTCTTGCCTCTAGAGGCTGTGTGCTTTCTTTGGCTTATGGCCCCCATCCAGCAATGACATACTCCAATGTCTACTTCTGTCATTACATCTCCTTCTCTGACCCTAACCCTTCTGAATCCCTTTTATAAGAATGCTTGTGGGCAGGCCACAGTGGTTCAGCAGGTAGCGTTCTTGCCTGCCATGCTGGAGACCTGGGTTCAGTTCCCAGTGCCTGCCCGTGTCAAAAAAAGAATGCTTGTGATCACACAGGGCCAACCATATAATTTAGGATAATTTTTCCATCTCAAGATCCTTAACTTAATTTTGTCTACAAAGTCCCATTTCCCATGGAAGGTAACATACTCACAGGTTCCAGGTATTATGACATGGATAGGTTTGTGGGTCCGTTATTCTCTTTATCCCTGTTCCATTAAAGCAGATGAGGGGAAACCAAAGGAGTTGAAACCTTCCACAAATATCTTATTTATGTGAAGCAGAAGAGTTGCTAGTGTCCCTTAAACACCAACTCTGCTATGCTCTTTTTGTTTATTATGATTTGCTCATATTAACCCCATGAGTTGTATTTTATTGCTCCTAATTCACATAAATGAGGAAATGGAGTGAAGAGTTATTTGAACAGCACCACAAAGCTGATAAGTGGGAAAACACATTCAAAGAGTTTTTGATGCTAAAAGCCTTTGCTTTCTCCACATTAGTAATTAATCTTACCTGGAAATTTTGAACATCCCCAAGAACCACCACTCTTAATTTCCAAACTGTTTTGCTTTATTGATCTTCTCATGGAGATATCATTCCGTAAAATAGAACAAACACATGAGAATTATTTGAAACCAAAATTTGGAGTCAATGAGATTGTGTAAACTGCACCAGCAGTAATGGGGTAACTGACTAAATAATTCGTTTATCTTTTCAGATTCCCCACTCCAGAATCATTTGGATGATTTTTAAAAGTTCTCAATATCTTAAACTCTAAGAGTGCAGGCACCAAACTTAATCTAACTCATCAATATATGCCCACAGTTTGGCAAGCTTAGTATAGGACATGCTCAATAAATACTTGTTGAATTGGTGTCTTCTAAATACCTCAGAAGTCATTGCATATATATTTTAAAACAATCTTTAAGAATATTTAAATAGGGTGGGCCACGGTGGCTCAGCAGGCAAGAATGCTCGCCTGCCATACCAGAGGACCCAGGTTCGATTCCCGGTGCCTGCCCATGTGAAAAAAAAAAAAAAGAATATTTAAATAACAAATCTTGTAGTTTATATATTGTTATCTCCATTTCATGTTGGATTATAGAGTATGTTAATTACATAAATCTGGGTAACCAATGCTAATTACCCAACTACATTTACATAAATAAATGAAAGTTTGAATGAAGGACTAGTTCTATTAATATATAAGGAATTATTTGAAAAAAATCAGTCATGTTCTAGTAAAATTGATTGTGTTTAAGTAAAAAGATCTCAGGAATGGGATAGATATGAGTTGAGGATGAAACAAGTTCTCAGGAGATAGATTTTTCTAATACGTTGCATTGGGGATAGAGTAATCAGGAAAGACAGGGAGGTTATACTAGAGAGTATAACTAGAGAGATAATAGTTGCACTAAAAGGAATAAAAGCCTCAGAAAAATAATTTGAAACAATGTGATTTAAAATTTTGTCTTAAATCTTTTATACTGATTGATTTTCTGGAAAAGACAGATACTTTGTGTATTCAAAAATGAATTCACATTTACACAATTTCTGAAGTTGTCATAGTAACATTTTCATGTAAAAAGTATATGCTGCTGAATCACATTAATATACATTATTCATACATGAGAAAACATATTCTTGCTCAAGTTGACTGAGTCTTTTATACTTGTGAATTTCCATTATGAAAATACAACATTCTATCTTTTGGGAAGATGATAAGAAAAAAATAACTGATAATTTTCCACATTTCTAAATTGAAATTGGTTGTCTTTATAAAAAAGATACGTTTTGATGTACTAGCAGTGTAAACGTATATTTTATGATAACTTTTAATACTGCCTAAAATCGATTTTAAAACTACATACAAGTTTTCTTTATTCAAAGGACCATAATTTCTTAATGCAGATTGGGTTAAATATGTGCTCAAACTGCCAGGTAGAATTCCTTTTTTGTATTTGAAGTGCTCCAGACACCGTTTCAGGCACCAGTGATTCAACCAGCAAGATGAAATACCTGTCCTCAGGAAGTTTACCTTCTGCTGGATGAGACAAGTAATAAACAAGGAAAAAAAAATATGTCATCTGATTTCCGTTCATAGAAAGTGCCCGCAAGGAAATAATGGAGGGCATGGGAATGGTCAGTGAAGGCAAGAGGAGGCCTTTTCAATCAGGGAGGCCAAGAAAGGGCCTCTTTAAACAGGGGATGCTAGAAATAAGAAAGGCGAGGAAGAGATTTCAGTAAAAATCTTACAAACAGGGAGGTGCGACGGTGGTTCAGTAGCAGAATTCTCACCTGCCATGCTGGAAACCTGGGTTCCATTCCCAGAGCCCACCCATGCCAAAAAACAAAACAATACAAAAAAGTCTTATAAGCAGCAGTGAAGGCAGATTTGGCAGGAATTATGTATTTGTTTTCTTTGTTTTCAATTAATTCCTCGAGGACTAGAGGAAGTAAGATAGTTAACTCTAATCAAACATGACAAGAAAAATGCTTTAAACGCATTTTCTTATTGCTAGGAAAAGTGGCAATTATTTCACTTAATCTGCAAAATTCAGAGAGCATGTTAGCTCCATTTAAGGGGGGGCGGAGGCTCAGAAATATAGTCATCCCCTTTCCATAGCTTGATGGAGTCTGGATTTGAACACAGATTTGCTTTAGTTAATCCTATGGCTATTATCAGAACAATCAATGAGAAAAAGTACCTGAAAGATTTCAAAGCTATTAGGTGATACACGGTTTGTATTATTATTATGAATCTGCAACACTTTCTCTACTCTAAGAAATTGATGAAATCGTTTTCCTTTGACAAGGCCATGTGTCAGTAACAGTTACATGAAATGCTTAAAGTCTCCTTCTGATCATTGTCTTCTCTATATTTAGTCAATTCAATATTCCTTAAGCACAGTGCATAGTTTATCAATAAAAAAAATGTGTTAGGTCAACTGTTTTTACTAGACTGATGAGATAACAGCTGTGTTGATAAAACTGTGTGCATTGTACAACTTGCTGACCAGAAAATGGTATAATTGGGACATGGTGCAGGAATAAGCCTTAAAATCACCATCCCTGTCTCTAGGTTTTTGTTTGTTTTTAAGGGACATCATGTGAACTGAGTATCTAGAATTTACAAAGTGCATAATTCAAAGTATAGTAAAATTTCTAGTCTACTAGTTTTTATTGAGGCAAGTCAAATGAGACAAATTTCTCTTTCTTTATTAGAGAAGTTGTGAGTTTATTGAAAAATCATGCATAAAATGCAGGCTATCCATACACCACCCTATTATTACATAGGATAATTGGCATGTGAAATGTCTGTTATAATTGATGACAGCACATTTTTATAGTTGTATTATTAACCATAGTCATGGTTTAACTTAGAGTTCACAGTTCTTGCGGTATAGGTCAATGGATTTTTTTAAAAAAAATATTTTACCAAATATACAATCTAACATTTCCCTTTGTAATCATATTCACCGCTACTAATTGCATTCACAATGTTGTGCCTCTGTCCACCACCATCCAGTATAAAAAATTTTCATCATTCCAAATAGGAACTTCATACTTTTTAAGCCTTAGCATCCCCTTCCCTAGCACTGCCCTGTCCCCGATAACCTCTATTGTCCATCTGACCAAATATGAGTTTGCTTATTCTTATTATTTCAAATCAGGAAGATGAAGCAATATTTGTCCTTTTGTGTCTGGTTTATTTCACTCAACATCATGTCTTCATGGTTCATCTATGTTGTTGCATGTATCAGGACCTCATCTCTTTTTATGTCTGAAAAATATTCCATCATATATCTATACCACACTTTATTAATCCATTCACTGGTTGATAGTCAATTGGTTGCTTCCGTTTTTTGGTAATTGTTAACAATGATGCTATGAACATCATGTGCAAATATTTGTTTGAGTCCCTGCTTCCACTTCCTTTCGGTATACTTAGCAGTGGGATTGCTGGCTTATATGTTAGTCCTATACTTAGCTTTCTGAAGAACTGACAAACTGTATTCCATAATGACTGCACCATTTTACATTGTGACCAGCAATGTGAGTGTTCCTGTTTCTGTGCATCATCTCCAAACTTCTTATTTTCTGTTTTTAAAATAGCAGCCTATTATTTTAAGATAGGCCTGAAATCGCATCTCATTACATTTGCCCAACGACTAACAATGTTGAGCATCTTCTCATGTACATTGTCTTCACAGAGGGGTTTAGGAAATCAGACCATCAATATTTTGTGAAACATACAAAACTGCTTAATGAAGCTTTGAAAATTATTAGGTGAATTTGCTATTTCACCTTGTTTATGGATAACCAGTGTGGTAGTGTTATATAAAATAGTAAACTTTTGGAGCCTTACTGAAAGTGATAAAAAACATTTGCTTAACTTCTTTGACTTTTTTTTTCCTGCTTAAAGTTATAAGGTAACGACAGGGAAGATTCTATTTTTATTTATTTATTTTTTTACTTCTTCTGCCACAAAACTGAAAATATCAATCCATGTCATGTTGACTCTTAAATGTGCTCTTTTTATTATGAAATATCTTAACAATACATACTTGTATAAACTAATAATAAAATTAAAAAGTAAAACTCTTCCCCTCTGGCAATTCCACTTTTTAGAATAAACCACTGCTAGTTTAATATTAATTAAATTTTTAATGGGTATACACTGAACTCTCCAGTATCAGATATCCCTGATAAATAGTAGATTCTACTCTTTTCCCATTATTTCTAGGATTTTCACTTAGCCTAACTTGGGGACCAATATATGGACAAGATTACGCCTATGCTATCTATCACTATCTCTGAGTTATTTCTGTAAATTCTATATAAATTTAATGGGCAAACATTGGGACTCATCCTACCCTGTCCATAAGCAGGATTTTATAGTGTTAAACACTCTCCTCCCTAAAACACCTTTCCAACTTCCCTTCTTACCTACCTCTGCCTATTGTTTTCCACTTTTGTAGCTGTTTCTTATCAGTCAAATTTATTGATTGCTATTCCTTTACCTGACCTCTAACATCCAAGAATTAGCACTTTAAACTCTTTTCTTTCTACTCTTAATCTTTTTTGGGAATATCAACCAGCCTGATGACTTTAAATGCTACCTATACACTGATGATACCCAAATATGTACTAACAGGCCACTTCCTAAACTATCATTTCAAATAGGCAAGATTTATTCCCTTAGTTGTCTAAGATGAACCTCACATTTCACATATTCAAAATTAAACTGCTGATACACTTCTCCAAAACCGTTTTCTTGTAGTCTTCTCCCTCTCAGTAAATGTAAGTTACCCATGTGAAAAAGCATGGACGTGTGCCCTCCGGTCATACCCTATATTCAATTCCTTAGCAAACCTTGCTGTGTCTGTCTTCAAAATTATACCAAGATTGGAGATCACTTCTCAGCACTGTTACTGCCAGTATTCTGGTCAAAGCTACCACTATTTTACCTTGGAGTGTGTAATAGACTTCCGTATTAGTCAACTCCAAACATTAAACCAATGGCATATTCAAATATGGTAATTTATTTGCCCAAAGAAATTTCACAATGGAAGGAGTGTAAGGAAATCAGAACTGGAGCTAGTGGCAGCTAAAGTATCCTAACCCTGGGCCTGGAATAATTCAGAGAAGGACAAGAACCCAGTCATGGAGAGATCCATTTGGACAATGGATGTTGTTTGGCTGATGCTTATAATGACTTGGCTATGGTGATCATTGAATCTCTAAAATCCAAATATATGAACAGATCCTTTATATGGTATCTATCTAATAGCCCAACATACCTTGATAATAAACAATGCAATTTTAAGGGAATTTTGTACTTACTTTTAAAGTGGGGGACCGTTTTGTCTTTGTCTATCATTCTTTTCCAATCTGCCGTATTCAATGTAATGCTTTGTGTTCCTTAGGTGTAAGCAGCAATGACAGGCAGCATTTATTATTTTGCTTAGAACTATTGGAAAAATTTGCTCAAGAACAAACATTGCATTTCTGCACACATTTCTTTGGAAGAAGAAACTATAAACAGCCAATACTACAAAATTGAACTGTCAACTCCATGTATAACTATAAAGAAAAAATAATGCTATTTTTATTGCTATTCTCTTTGTAAATCTGATATGATGGATCCTAGGTAAATATGTTATTACTAAAACCGATTTAAATTGACTGTTTGAAATACCTCTGTTCTATTTAGGGTTTAAGACTGCTGTACAGATTATTATACTGATTTCGTGGTTCATAATCCCTACTGTTTCTTTCTTCTCAGCTTTTTCATTGGCCTTTTGTCTTTTTTATGCTAATACAAATCACTGGCATTTTTGGAGTCACTGACTATAAAATGTAGATCCTTATAAGTGTCTCATAGTCTCTCATGATGTATCTGCACAAAGATTCAGACTTTTCAAGGATAACACTGTGGGTTCCTTTTTGGGGAGAGAATCTGAATAAGAAAATGCAAAGGAAATAGCATCTACAGTTTTCAGATGGCTTAACGTTTACAAAGATTTGAAATTTTCAGTGAATCATAAATTCCCTTTATGATTTTCTTCCCTTTATGGTTAAAAGGAAGAAAATCAGGTAGACTTTGGAGGTTCAAAAATTGGCTTCTTTTAGGAACATAATAAGAATAGTAAGTCATGAATGGCTATGTTCTTATATTAAACTAAAATGCTTTGATGACAAAACAGTCACTTAAGCAAGGTAACTTTCTCTCGGGATGAAAAGGAAGTTTTGTTTATTATGTTTCTCTTCCCTCCCAGACAGTAGCCTTGCTGCGCCCCCAAGTTCTGAGTTCTCTCTATACATCCTGTGAAACCTTTCATTCATTCTCTACAACCATAAAATCCAAGCATGCATAATACACACTCCCTCTACACATTGGGTTTATGATTTCTTATGATTTGGATTAAAAATTGTCCAACTCAATTCATGTAAAAATAAACTCGTTTACTTAAAGAAGAGATACTTGTGCCTCAATGTCTTTGATTAGATATGTTTGAGTTGCGTTGTAGGTAAGATGGCGTGCTCAGAATATTATTTAATTTGAAGTTTAAGATAAGATCCTTTTCTATGGTCTCTAAGGCATTGACAGAAGCACAATCACATATTGAAAACTTTTGCTAGGGCTGTGACCTCGAATGTGTCTACCAAAATGAAATACCTATTTAAAAATAAAATGCAAATGTGACTCGTTAGTTTTGTGCCATATGCTCATGAATCTCTCTGAAAAAAATGCCATTTGACCGAGTTCAACTTTTTAAGTAATTAAAATAACTTTAAATCAATGACTATACAGGATTAGAATACACTAAATTCTTTTAAAGTGTGAAGCAAGTAGTGCAACATTTTCTTAAAACCAATGCAAAACTAAAGGAGCATATGAAATGATTCACCCAAACTCATTCTAAAGCATATCAGGTGAACATGAAATAGCTTTATGAAAAGCAGGGAAGATGTTTATTTCTCCACATGCTTGCCAGTTGTGCCATAATTTCAAGGACAGTGCATGTTGCTTCTGGATAGCTTAAGTGAATTCAACTATATGAAGAAATTGGGCATAATTGCTCATCGCAGGGCTAAGTGGCACCTTAAGACTTCAGGGTACACACTTCTGAAGTTCACAGCATTTTAAAGTGTCAATTGGCAAGCGCCACATGAAGAAGCTTACTGAGGAAGCCAGCTGGTCTGCAGTCATACTAAACTCAAAACAGATAATTAATACCAAAGTGTTCACATATTGACGAGAAAATCTTAGTCCTGCAAACTCTCTTCTTGTGCTGCTTTCAAACATGATTTGGGGTGACAGATGTCTTAGTCAGTCTCTTTACTACTAGGAAAGAACGGTAACAAGAGAATGAACAGAACAACTTTGAAAAGAACAACAGAAGGAGGGGAAGGGTGTGAGGTGTCAGAGAGAAATATGAGAGGAAATCCCTTTCGAAATGTCAAACTTTCAAGATGTTCTCATAATTGAGAAATACTAGGGAGTGCTTGGATATACTCTTTCAAAACTCGATTGCCAGGAAATTGACTGAAATGATACATTTAGTATTGAAATAGATATTTCTCAAAGTGGATGTATCATATCTTCCAATTTACAATATTACAAGATAAGTGGGAAGTAAAATATACTGTTAGATCACTCACCTTTAGAGCATTCCCTTTTAAAATGCTGTGAGATAAAATTAAATACAAGCACTTAAGGAAATTTCAATGAATTTTTTTTCTTTCTAATATGATATCCAAAGGATACCTATATAGAAAACTATATAAGGATGAGACAAATTGAATTTTTTCCCTGTACTTTTTAAAGTGACATTATTTTTTAAAGTAACATTACATATATGTAATACCAATGACAGTTAATGCTATATCATAGATTAAAATAACACCCAGAAATTGAATTTTAAATCGCTCCAGGTCTCAGAATTCTCATCTAAAATTTGGAATAATGTACCAGTCTCATAAAGATCTTATACCACCAGAATGGAAGAGAGCATGTAACTACAAATGGTGGAATAAGTAGCTTAAAGGGCTTATCCTCTACAAAAACTCAAAAATCAAGCATGACTGTTAGAATAAACTTTGTCACAACTATGGAAAACAGCAACTAAGCTAATTCTTAAACTAGAAAAGGCAACTTACAAACAATAAGAAGAACTTGTGGCATTTTTACTTGCCCTTTACACACGCACTCATACACACACGACATGGTGGCGGAAGTCTCGAAGATAACAACCCCTCTTCCAACTATGAGATCTTGGTTCCTGATTCTACATGGACGACAACAAACTTTATTTTCAAGAGCTTGTTTCTGCTTTACCGTGTCTGGGAGCTGCCTGAAGTATAGATGAAAAACCCCTGTCTTTGTTTCGCTTAATTCTGAATTTGGGGCAAAAAATAGCAGGCATTTCTTAAAAACATTTTAAGGCAAAAAAAAAAAAAACAAAAAACCCACAGTCACCTGAGGGAAAAGATAACACTTGAGGCAAATAATAGAGTCAGAAAATCTAGAGAGAGGGTTTCTCTGGGAAATTAGGGAAATCAAATGTACTCATGGATATTGGGAATTTTAGAAAATTGTACACATGCCCAGGCAGATGGCATGCTCAGAAAATGACTGAAAAGACCTTAAGCTTTTATGTCTGGCTAATGGCTAGGATCAGTGAAAGCAGGAAGTGAAAGCTAGGACAGAGTTGTAAAGAGTCAGACAAAACATTGAAAGAGTGCTCCAGCAGATAGCAAATCTGTAAATACTGGGAGTATTTTCTTTAATTATAGTCTTTCATATAATAGTCAAAACATCCCGTTTTCAACAACAAGAAAAAATATGAAGCATGAAAAGAACTAAGAAATAATGCCCCATTCACACGGTAAAAAAAACATAAACTATCTTCAAAGAACTGAATACACTCAACTTGCTAGACAAAGATTTTAAATCAGCTCTAAAATATGCTCAAATTGCTAAAGGAAATCATGGAAAAAGCAATAAATGATACCAAGAAAATGGCATATAAACAAATAGAGAACACTAGTAAAGAGATGGAAGTTATAATACTTTTTTTTATAAGGTGCCAAACAGAAATTCTGGAGCTAAAAAATAAAATTACTTAACTTTCAAAATCAAATACTTCCCAAATTTGTTCAGAGACAAAAATCCATATATTTAGGAAGTTCAGCAAATTCCTGAAAATGTTGAAAGCAAAAAATAGCTGTCAACAAGAATTCTATATTTGGCTAAATTTAATCCTTCAAAAAGGAAGGAGAAATTAAGACATTCCAAGATAAATAAAAGGTAGTTAGTTGTTAGTTGAACTTGTCCTACAAGAACTGCTAAAGCAAATCCCTAAAGCTGAAATGAAAGGACACTAGACAATAACTCAAAGCCATACAAAGAAATAAAGAGTTCCAGTAAATGGATCTACGTAGGTAAGTTTAAAAGTAAATATTGTATTTTGATTTGTTACTCCTCATTCTGTTTCCTTTATGATGTAAAAGACAAATGCATAAG
Source organism: Myrmecophaga tridactyla (assembly GCA_004026745.1). Classification (NCBI taxonomy): domain Eukaryota; kingdom Metazoa; phylum Chordata; class Mammalia; order Pilosa; family Myrmecophagidae; genus Myrmecophaga; species Myrmecophaga tridactyla. The sequence goes on from PVIY010019729.1 coordinate 19,383, forward strand.
AAAAAGTGATGGCCAATTTCATGTTAGTAGATTATAAAATTATAATTATAAAAATATAATTTATGAGGCTTAAAAAAGATAAATAGATGTGAACTTAAATGATTGGTGCAGTGATCAAGACGTGCTTAAGTGATCAATAAATGTTAGATATTATTATATAAGAGAATGTTAAATTGTAAGTTTCCACTTAGATGTAAAATTATGATATATAAAAAATATCCCATAAGGCACCACTAGATTGAACTGCGCATTTTCAAAAGATGTGAATGAATACTCCTTGGACATTTATAAAATTCATAAGGAGACAGTCAATGCACCATGGGAAGGCAGATATGTGAAGTGATTTTTTTTAGAGATAGTTGCTGCAGTACTTTGAACTACATTCACTCTTCTTTGAGGATAAGTTGTGGTACCCCCTCATAATTTAAATCCTCATGTACATCCAATGAATGGAGACAACTTTTAAAGTTTGCACTCCCCCCAGATGTATGGGCGTACGTTGGCTGGGTTGCCTGGCACACGCGTGAGGTATCTAAAGATTGGCACAGACTGTGGCCTCAATGCAGAGACAGCTACTTTGCTTCAGAAAACATGTGCCCAGTCCACTTATAGTGGAGCCTCTGTTGTAGGAAGGTGGAGTGTCTGAATGAAAATTTTAACAAATATTTTTTAAAAATAAGAACAACTTTCATGGAAGATATTTCAGGAAGAAGTTTTGGGGCCGATATCAGGTTTCCTAGATAAAAACTCTATAGGCAGAATGGTACAAATAGGGCATTCTTGAAAAAATGATACAATTAAATCATCAAAACCACTTGCTACTTGGTCTCTTCCTTCTTGTTCTTATACTTGGCATTGAAAGCCAAACACAGTAGCAGCTAAAAGTTCCATGGCACTCCAATTCTATGTTTTTTGGAAAATTTCCTTTTCTTTCCCTAGATTTAGTCATATCCTAGAGGCTGATAACCTGATGTTATTTCTTTAAAGCAAATGAACTGATTTATTTGAGGCTTTCCCTGACACTTCCTATTACTTATTGGAGGAGGGAGTGGGCTCTAAAGTTGGAGGTGTGATGTTAGCAGAGTGAGTGAGTTATGGCTAGGCTGGTTTCTTGGAGCTTTCTACGGCATGTTGCAGGATTTCAGAAAGCCTTCTCATTACAAATAAGCTTGTACAAAGCAAGGATATAATATTAATTTCTGCTATAAGGCAATATTAGGACAAATATGGTAGTATGCTCCAGAAAATGAAGAAAGCTATGCTTTGCTGTATGAAAGACAATAGCAGTAAGCTGCCTTGACATGCATTGTGTGTTTATGTTTTCTGTGCCTTTTCTTTTTCTACTCATAGAAAAATTAAACCTTTTGACTGGATAACAGTTGGCAATAGTGCATTTTTATCCACTACTGCCCATAGCTGGGTTGAATAATTGCAATTTGTCCTATCATCTGAGAATCTCCCTGACATTTGGCTGCCTCTGCCCTGCTGTTCATTTATGCTTAGGTTTGTACCTGCTCATTAACTGATTTGCCCTAAAAATAACTTTGAAAGTCTCAGATCCTGAGCTGTTAGTAGTTAGCCTACATAGCTAAGGTTATAAAATCAGCATCTGGCTAGAGCTCAAAAAGCTGACACTGTTCTCATTTTTAAGGCTAAGATAAAGAATTGTACATTTGAACTTGCTTCTAATTAGTGCTAAAAATGGTAAAACACTGAAGGCTGTTTCTCATTGTACTGCAGTGTTTATTACTTCATTCCAGGCTTCAAAATTAAATTATTGCATTTCTCTTAGTCATGTGGCGACAGCTACCATTTCTTGTGTTTCCCACAAAATCTCAAGCCAAAATAATTCACAATGGTACTCAGTTCCTTGCTTAAATATTTACACACAGGGGAAGTTTTACATGTTTGAGAAGTAAACTTACACCCTACTTTAATTGAGCTCGTTATGAATATTTCAGGATCACTGCATTTAATAATGTCAGTACTTACTTGGTAACATTTGCATTTCATCTTTAGGTTAAAATCCATGGTTTACCTAAACTAATTTTTCACTCTGAGTTTGAGTTGTGTGACAAATTGAGTTGTGTATCCCAGAAACAAAACATATTCTTAGCATTAATCCCATTGCTGTGGATGGAAACCTGTTGTAAACAGGACCTTTTGAAGATACTGTATTTTAGTCAAGGAAAGGCCAAGTGAATCAGGATGGGTCTCAGTCCTATTACTGGTGGCCTTAAAAAGAGAAAGCCAGATGTCAGCAAGAACCAGGAAGAAAAGGAATAGGACACTGTTAGCTATTTAATTTACTTCAATTACTAACATGAGAATAAACATTAATAAAATCACAACTTGTGGGAAGAAAGCACAAATGTGAAAAATTTGAATGGTTAGACATAAAATTAAATAAAATTTGCTCTAAAATTTAGAGTAAGTTTTCATCTACCAATTTTGACACAACTCAACTTGTACAGTGTTTGTTTTTAAAGCAATCCTGTGTGTTTTAAACTGTGTGAGAACAGGAACCCTCAAGTGCTTTTTGTTTATGTCTAGCACAGAAGTTAGCATATATAGTGTACTTGATAAAAATGTTTATTAATGGTGTTGACATATAATGCAACTTTTAATATACTATCATTTTGCACATTTTAAAAGCTCTCAGTGTTTTGTCTCTTTTTATCTTCTCAGAGATTGTTTATCTGAAAAAAAATTACAGAAATATGCAAGATGAATTTTCTTCCTGCATCTCAGTTGCCCCATGCTAAATCTCTCAAAGAAAGAATTCAACTTTCATTTGTTTATTAGAATTATAAAAACAAAACATAAATAATAAAAATTAAACTGTTACAAAAAGAGATAAAATGGAAAGTGAAATTTTATATTTTATAAACATTGTCCCACTCTACTGATTAGTGATAACACTCCTGAGGATTATTTGTGTCCTTTCAGAAAGCTCCATTTACAAACAAAATATATGTTTGGAATTAATGTAGTTATACAATATAAATAGATAATAAACATGTATCAAGTATAATATAATGTAACAAAAAATAGATGCATATTTTTATTTAAAACTTCATTGTGTCTGAATTTTTATATTTATTCCCAAACTTGGAGTTCTGTTTATATCAAAACAATGAAATATTTTCTGGAATTATGTTGTATGAATATATAATAATTAATTTTAACTAGCCCCCTATAATGAATATTTTTGTTGTTTCTGTCTTTTAGCTATTACACATGAACTTTCAGTGTACATCCTTGTACACACATCTTCGAGCAAGGCATAAAAGTGTATTTCCATGATAAAATCCTAACAATAGAATTTATATGTATAAAAATTGATTCAGTTAAAATTTTGTTAAATAGTCCCTTATTTTTCTTCAAAGAAGTTACCAGTCTGCTATTTTTCTTATTTATATGCTATTTCCTGGTTCAGTTTGCACTATTTATATTTTTCTAAAAATTCTATCTTATCTAGATTTTTAGTCGTACATGAATAAACATCAATTTAGAATTTCCTTATAATTTTCCACTTCTCAGTGTGGCCACTTTCCATTTTAATTTTAAACTACCACACTTGTTCCTTTTACATTGGCTCATGTTTAGTTTAGCTAGTAATTATCTAATGTATTCAAAAATTCCGTTGTCTTTTTCTAACTTATTACTCTTTAGTTTTCCAACTTATTAATGTTGTTTTAATTAATTATCACTGCTTTCCTTACATTTATACTTTTCTGACTTCTTCAGTTGAATGCTTAATTAATCTCTTCAAGCTATAAGTTTTTTTCTAAAATGAAATCTGATTTCATATACTTAATCTGTCAACACCCTATGTGAAAGATGGCAAAGTTATTTACTTATATCTCCTTATTTCCTCCTGTTTCAACCCCTGCTTCTCCTCCCTTCAACTTTATTTTCCAGTTTTGTTATAATCTTATTTCTACATCGTTGGGGTGGATAACTGTACATAGTTCTATCATAGTAATAACTGAAATATTATGTACAACAAATATTCCTAGGATTGCTTATTATAATTAAATATATATATTTTTGTTTTTAGAACTCTCTGATACTCATTACTAGTCCTTTTAACAAGGCTTCTACACTCCTTTCATTATTAAATTAATTATATCAGCATGTTTTATAGAGTTGCTATTTTTTTGCTTATTGTTCTTCTTTATTTGGTAGTTGTCCCTTAATATTCCTTCTTTTGAAAGAAATCACCCTACCCTCTGCTACTCCTTTAGGTTTAGGTGAGTTGAACTTTAACCTCTTGCTCCAGGAATGGAACTCCAAGCATGACCCAAATATGATCAAAGAGATTATTCCATTTCCTTGACCACAGCGATTGATTCAACGAGGGTCCATAGAGCCAGATGGAATAATGAAATTAAGCTTTGGATATTTGCTGGCATCATGAAAAACAACGTGCTATCTTTTCAGGGATTGTGAGTCATCAGTCTTTAGCCATCTTTGTCATCAGCAGGAAAGTTTCTGCCTAAGAGTGAAGATAAAAGAGAGGCAAGCAAAGTTTGTAGATGGAGAAAGAGAAAAAAATAGAATTCTGATGTGACTACTTGAGCCCCTGGACTCAGTTCTGGTTTAATCCAGGTGCATTCTCCAGCAATCTTGATTTAAAACACTTTCTCACTATTTCTGCTAACTTGTTTGCCTTGGCCCTTTGTCACTAGTTAGAATAGTTAGTGATACTCCTTTTTTTTCATTAAGAATAAGAATTCTCTATGACTCACATTGAACTGGTACTGGCTAGAACCTTCAGTGCTATACTCATTTCATGCAAATATACTCACCTCACAAGATCTGAGAGTTTTGTGACTGTTGTGTGTGTTTTCTGTTTATTTTTTCCAATTTTCATCATATTTGGCAGCTATTAATCATAGTTTTTAGTTTGAAAAATCTTCCCTACTTTTATATACTCTAATTTTTTATACTCTGCTTTTACTGAATATGGAATTTTCTCTTTGGTTAATACATTAGTTTGGCTAGGTTCAAAGAGAAAAGTGGAATAGAAATGCCAAGGGAATATTTTTGGGGCCTTCTAACATTAATACCTATTATAGAATATAAATGCTTCTTCAAATTATATAAATATCAAATAGAGTTGTTTGCCTATTTTTCTCCTTTCTGAGCTTAGTAATCCCTGCCATTATTCCCATTCTGTTTTGTATTCACTTTTATCATAACTGTGTATTGAATAATTGATGACAAGGCATTAGTCAATTTGCTTCATACTTTTCATACTTTAACATAATATTTTGCATAACTTTTTGTCTCCTGAATTGGAGATTAAATTTTTTAGAAGATGGCTATGAGAATCAGTAGGTAGTTCTATAAAATAAAGATTTTGAACATAAAAAAATACATAACCAGTATTCATTATGATACTTAAATAATTAATACTTTCTTAACAATATCAAATAGCCAATGTTCAAGTTACCCTGATTATCTTTTTAATTAATTTATTCATTCCTTAATTATTCATTGTTTAATAGAACACCTTGATTATAATCTCATTTTTGAATGATATTTTCTGAGTTACGGAATCATAGGTTGGCAGATTTATTCTATCCTCACTTTAGTGATATAATCTCATTGATTTCTGGTTTATGCTGTTTCTTTTGAGTCTCATTATAACAACCATTTTTCCTCTCCTTTTGCAACCTGGATCCTTTCAATATTTCTTCTATGTCTTTGGTTTTCAACAGTTTAACTAAAACTTGTATGAATATGTTTTCCTTTGTATTTATCTGGTTTGGATTTGTAGTATTTTTGGATCAGCGATGATATGTTTCACCAGTTTTGGAGAAACAGATGGCCATTTACACTTCCAGTATTATATCTGCTAGTTTTATATTTTGGAAACTGAAATGACATGTAAGTTCAAATTTTCCACTTCATCACCTAAAAGTTACACTCTTTAGTGCATTTTCCATCTCTTTTTTTTTCTTTCTGTGCTTCATTTTGGGCCTTTTCTTCTCACTTATTTTCCAAGTCACTAATTCTCTCCTCAGATTAATCTAATCTGCTATTGCCATATCCATTGACTGATTTATTACAGTTTTTGTATTTTTTGGTTCTAGCATTTCCATTTGGATTTTTTCAGTTTCCTATCCTCTTTTGAAATGTTCATTTACAAAAAACCTAGACCATTTTGAATGGTTGTGGTAAAATCCATCTGTAATAATTTTCTTTTTTTTTGGCACAGACAGGCTCTGGGATATGAACCCAGGTCTACAGCATGACAAGCGAGGATTCCGTCACTGGGCTACTGTTACACCGCCAACTTCATTATCTTTTAAAAAGCCCACAGGTCTATTTCTATTATATTTTTGATATATTGAAATTTTTCAACCATGTACTTTTGTTAACACTTAAACCTGATTGCTTTTTAATGAAATATAGCTGTGAATTCATGAATTATAGACAATTAGCAATATGAAAAGTCATACAAAAACAACTGAGAAGTCAGATCATTTATCTTCTTCCAGAGAGGATTACACATTTTTAGCAGAAGTCTAAAGTACCCGGATATCCCAGATTATCTAATGCAATGAGGGTTAGAGATTATTCAAATCTGGGATTCTATCTTTTCAAGGGTTATTTCCACTTTTTAAACTTTAGGGTGACAGCTAAAGCTTGGCAGGTTTGTCAGGGCCCCAGATTGAATATTCCTCAAACTGCATTGTTTCCTCCTCGTCCTGTGAGTCTTTTGAAAATGCTGCTCAGTTTATCAGCCCCTTAGTTATCTCTACCACCATGTAGAATCCGCAAACCCTTCATAGAATGTGAGGAAAAAAAATCCTGCAATAACAGAACTCATATCACTGGGTTTCTTTCTCTCACATCTGGGCTCTATAATTCCTCACTGCCAGGTTTTCAGATTTTTTATTTGTTCACAACTGAAAGGTTACTTTTAATTACCCAGTCATTACCAAAAGCAGAAATCCTGATTTCTACTTGTGCATTCTTAATTTGAATTTAGTTGTGTTTTGACACATTCTGGAAAGAAGTTTTGGTAAAGCTGATTTGCTATTACCTGTAGAAATTTTTTTTCATCCATTCTTACTTTTTTATGCCATACTATACTGAAAAAGTCATTACATATTGGTATAGCTATTAAACTTCTGAGTGTCTTCTCCACCATCCCATATTTAATCATTAGAATAATTTTTCTAAAGAACTATTTTAATCCTGTCTAGCTTTCTAAAAACCTTCAAAAACATTTCATCAACTAGAAATGTATACATTCTTCATTAGATATTTGACCTTCCATAATGTGACTCATATGTTTTTTTCCAGTCTTAATTCCATCTTCTATTATATGTATTGTCTATGACAATTAAAACTAATTTGTTTTTATTCCTGAATAATACTTTTTACATTTCTATTTTTTGCCTTTGCTCAGATGATTCCCTCTTTCTAGATTGTCTTGTTCCCATATTCACCTCCCAAAAACTTAATGATATTTTTAATGACCAATTCAAGTGCTCTTTCTTCATGCAGAATTGCCTGATTATCCTAGTTAGATGGATTAGTCCTATGTAATATTAAGTGCTATATTATTTATTGTGCATATTTACCATATGTTCTTTCTGTCTCTTGAATTTGCATCATATAAATTATCCTCAGTTTCAAATTACCTGATGGCATAAATAATTGCATGCTATGTAAAGAGCAATGCAATGAAATACACAGGTTTTTCAGAGGAAAATATGGCAGATTGATTAAAAGAGAGGATTATGCAAGTACATGAGTATGTATATGGGGCTAAAATTGTTCATTTCAAATTGAGATGAAGAAACTTTACTTCTAAAATTATGTGATAGTATTTATTGGACACAAATATGGCATTTTTATTGAATTTCTCATTTTCCTTAAAGATAAATAATTTAGAGCATTTTTATTCAAAATTAATATGTTGTGGAATATGTCAAATTTTCATGACAGTTAAAGATAAAGCATAAGAACTCAAAAACTTTTCAAACTACTATCAGCTTTTCTTGTTCATGTCTGAGTTTTTAGATACCTTATCAGTAGGCTATTATATAAAGAAAAAGTTTGGAAATAACAGCCTCATGCCAAAAGAGAGAAGGAAAAATATTACATCCCAAGGAGCCTAATGCAAAGTAAGTATTAAAAAATAAATTTTAAGGGCAGAAATCATGTCTTAAACTAATATGCACAAAACAGTTACTCACAAAACCAAAAATATTTTTACATTTCAATATAGTAAATATTCATTGATCATTTATTATGTCTTCCAGGTTTTCTGGAAGACTAACAAGACCCTGTTTCTGTGCTGTATTCCAGGATATTAATGTCTAGACAGAAAAATTCGGGAAATAGATAAGGTAGCCATTAAGTATAATTATAACATAATTTTTTTCTGCAAGTACTGTATAGCAAAATATATGAGGGTCCAAGGACAGAGTTTCTTATTTTGTTTTGTATATTAGGAGAAGATTTAAAGTCAGCTATTAAGATAGAATAGATATTCAAGACATAAAGATGTAATTAAGTATCCTGGGTTAAAGACCAGTAGAAAAGAACATTTGAAAAAGTATAGGCTATGTTTGGGGAACAGATTACAGGTGGAGAGAACATAGATAAGATCCACAAGTGAATTCTATGAATAATTAGCAATGAGGCTGAAAGTGTAAGTAGAGATTTGAACTTGGAAAGCACTGAATGCTATGTTGAGCAGAAATGCATTTTAATTTGGCAACATCAGTTGAACTATGTTGCATGAGATATGAAACAATTTGAATTGAATAGAAATGATTGGGGAAAAAATTTGATTTTTTAGACCATTGTAGACAAAGAGTACTGAAAGCCTTTGATATGGGTTGACTGCTGTATTGGAGAGAAGATGTGTGCTGGAAGATATTTCACGAATAAAACTTGGCAACTCTTATGTGGTTGCAGTAGGAGAAAGCAAACTTCCAAGACTCGCTCACTGGAAGATTATTGGTGTCATTAACTCAAGGTGGAAAGTCAAGGGAAAATGGTCTGGGGAATAGTGAGTGGATAATAAGCACATCTATATCAGTGGAGATCCAAACCTTGACTGCACATTTGACTCATTGGGAACACTTTAAAAACTACTGATGACTTAATCTTACCCTCAGAAATTCTGATGTAATGAGTCTTAATGTGTCAGGGGCACAGGAAAGTTTAAAAGCGCTCCAGGAAATTCTAATATCAAACCTAGGGTAACTCTAATCTAGATTCTGGCTACTCAACAGTGACGTCCATAAACCATTAACATCCACATTATCTAGACACACGTTAAAAAAAAAAAAATCTGTATTTTCAGTCTCCACCCCGGAAAATCAGATTTCAGAATCTGCAATATGAAAATGTTCCCAGGTGACTGGTATGCTTATTCACGTTCTTTTAGTGCTTACTTTGAATATGTTGCTATTATCTGGGGTGCTTTTATGTAATCAGCCACCTACAGTACCACCTGCAGAAATTCTGATTTAATTTGTTTGGGGTGTGGGCAAGGCAATTTTTTTTTTAAAGCTCCTCAGAAGATATAGACATAAACCAGGTTTGAGAGCCACAGGTACAGGCTATTACCTATAAATCCAAGAGTTAGACCCCAGGGGAGTTTTCTCTTTCCTAGATTGCTTATAACAGCATTACAAAGTAACTGCAAGGTGAAGGAGAAATATCTTTCTTCCTTTAACTGTCTTGCATGATATAAGGGTGGTTAACAAAGAATATTCAGAAATTTTCTATGTGACTGGAATTTTAGACTTACTTGGAGCAATTTGGAATAAGATTGAAGGAAGAAACTGTGCAAAAAGATCTCCCAGCAAGCAGCTTGAATATTTCAGCAATGCACAACTATCTATTCGGAGTCAAGTTAAGTTTTTTAGGCATTTGTGATTTTTCCTTCTGAACTGATACAGATAGTTCTGCTGTTTTGAGGGACTTTATAATGACAGCAAATGTGAATTGCTGCCACACTCAATTTACAAGGGCAGAGTTTCAAGTTAGAATAATTGCCTGTTCCACCCCAGAGATGGGATGCTGACTGCTTCATTACCAGCTGGATGAACCAGGGCATGAGCAATTTCAGACAATGTGAACCATGTTCCTTTACACTACCCAAGAGTACTAGTTCCCAAAGCTACTTACTCTCCCCAAGAGAAGACAGACTCATATTGTCTGCTAAAAGATATTCTTGTTGGGGATAAACAGTTGTGCAAATGTACCATGCTCTACTCTAGCATCAGTTTAAAAAGGGCAATCATTATCCATGTCGGAATATTCAGAATGACTTACATTAGGGAATTAGTGATTTTGTTTCCTCCATTGTTAATTTGTTCCTGTCCAATTTCATACCACTTCTAAGGCAAATGGAAGGGATAATATATAATCTACCATTAAATAAAATACATAGTAATATTGGCATTTATCAGGCCAGTAAATATAACTAATAATATTTGAATTATAATTTAAAATATTGTATTGATTCCAACAAGTGCTATAACAGACACCACAAGGTAAAGAAGAATCTATAAGCTTTGCTAATTACTTTTTTTAATCATTTATTTATTTATTAAAAAATTAACAACAAACTAAAACATTAACATGTGATCATTCCATTCTACATATATAATCAGTAATTCACAATATCATCACTTAGTTGCATAGCCATCATTTCTTAGAACATTTGCATCAATTCAGAAAAAGAAATAAAAAAGACAACAGAAAAGGAAATAAAACGAAAACAGAAAAAAAAAGATTATACATACCATACCCCTTAAGCCTCGCTTTCATTGATCACTAGCATCTCAAACTAAATTTATTTTAACATTTGTTCCCCCTATTATTTATTTTTATTCCATATGTTCTACTTGTCTGTTGACAAGGTAGATAAAAGGAGCATCAGACACAAGGTTCTCACAATCACACAGTCACATTGTGAAAGCTATATCATGATTCAATCATCATCAAGAAACATGGCTACTGGAACACAGCTCTACATTTACAGGCAGTTCCCTCCAGCCTCTCCATTACATCTTGAATAATTGCTTTTAAAAAGCATTTGCTGTTAGAACTTTGCTTTTTTGATATAATCTATTATGAGAACTTTTTAAGGCACACCATTTTTTTTCAATTTAAGTTATTAATAACAAGCCAAATGTACTACTTAAATAACTGAACCTTATTTAAAATCAATAGTTCCTTTGATTTAGGGTAAACATTCTTGCCATCACAAGCCAATGTCAGATTTGCATTCGTGAATTGTCAAATACAATTTAAAACAGAAATTCGCAATACAATATTATAAGTAGCTTCTAGATAAAGGAAACCATTAGTATAATATTAGAAAGAAAAGAATTAAAGTATCTTAGCCTGATGTATTTGTGGTTTAATTCATTTCTTTTAAAAATGGTTCTTCTTTATTGAAGAAGTTATGAGTTTGCAGAACAATCATGCATGAAGTACAGGACTCCCATATACCATCCACCACCAACACTTTGCATTGGTACGGAGCATTTGTGACAATTTATGAGAGCACATTTGTATAATTGTACATTAGCTATGGTCCATGGTTTAACTTATGGTTCACTGTTTCTGTTGTATAGTTCCATAGATTTAAAATATATATATTTATTACTCTATAGACAATTTAACATTTCCCCTTTTAATCATTTACGTATGTATATATATCTTTTAATGCTGTTAATTGCATTCACAATGTTGTGCTACCATTGCCACCATCCATTATCAAAACTTTTCATCATTCCAAATAGGAACCCTGTAAATTTTAAGCCTTAACTTCCCAGTCCTTATCCCTACCCTGTCCCCTGATAACATATATTCTACATTTTTACTCTACAGGTTTGTGTATTTTGATGGTTTCAAATTAGTGAAATCATATCATCTTTGTCCTTGTGTGTCTGACTTATTTCATTAAACATGATGTCTTTCAGGGTCATCCCTGTTGTTGTACATATCAGGATTTCATTCTTTTTACATCTGAATAATATTTCACTGTATGCATATACCACATTTATTTATCCATTCATTGGTTGATGGACACTTGGGGTGCTTCCATCTTTTGGTAGTTGTGAATAACGCTGCAGTGAAAATCAGTGTGCAGAATGTGTTGGAGTCCCACCTTTCAATTCTTTTGGGTATATATACACTGAATAGTGGGATTGCTGGATCGTATGGTACTTCTATACTTAGCTTTCTGAGGAACTGATAAACTTTCTTCCACAGTGACTGCACCATTTTATACTGCTGCCAGCAGTGAATGAGTGGTCCTATTTCTGCACATCCTCTCCAACAGCTGTTATTTTCCATTTTTTAAAAGGCAGCCATTCTAATGAATGAGGTATGGTATTTCATTGTGCTTTTGATTTGCAGTTCCCTGCTAACTAATGATGCTGAGCATCTTTTCTTGTGCTTTCTGGCCATTTGTATTATCTTCTTTGGATCAATGTTTATTCAAGTCTTTTGTCCAATTTTTAGTTGGGTTGTTTAACTTTTTGTTGTTAATTTAAAGGATTTCCTTATTTATTCTGGTTTTAATTCTTTATTGGATATGTGGGTTCCAAATTTTTTCTCTCATTGTAAAGGTTGTCATGTTATATTCTTGCTAAAGTACTTTGAAGCTCAAAAGTTAATTTTGATGGTGTTTCAGTTATTTATTTTTCTTTTGTTAACTGTCCTTTGGGTGTAAAGCCTAGGAAATCACTGCCTAACACAACATCCTGAAGATGTTTCCCTATGTTTTCTTCTAGGATTTTGATAGTTCTAGCTCTTATATTTCAGTCTTTGATCCATTTTCAGTTGATTATTATATGTAGTTTTAGGTAGGGCACCTCCTTCTGTTTTTTTTTTTTTTTTTTTTTTTTGGTGCAAATGGAGATCCAGGTTTCTCAGCACCATTTGTCTAAGGGGCTATTCTTTCCCAATGTAGTGTTTCTTTGGCCCCTTGTCAAAACTCAGTTGACCATAAATTGGAGGGTAGATTTCTGAGCTCTCAATTCAGTTTCATTTGTCTTTATTTCTGTCCTGTGCCAGTATCATGCTTTTTTAAATTAATGTGGCTTTGTAATAATTTTTAAAATTTGGAAGGGTGAGTCCTCCAAATTTGTTCTTCTTTTTCAAGATGGTTTTACCTGCTCTGCATGCCTTATCCTTTCATTTAAATTTGATGATGGTTTTTACACTTCTGCAAAGAAGGTTGTTGGAATTTTGATTGGGATTGCACTGAATCTATAAATTACTTTGGGTAAGATTGACCTCTTCATGATATTTATTTTGAATTACTTAATACTTACTATATCTACATATCTATACCTATACTTGATACTTAAAATATATGTGCATACAAAAAGTGGGTACAAATATATATATAAATAAATATTTATGTACCCAGCTTCCATATTAGAAATATAACATTAGCAATTACTCTTAAATCCTCTGTGTGTGTTACTCATCATTGTATTCTTTTCTCACTTAGACATAAAGTTTCTTGAAATTTCCCTTAATATTTTAAATAATTTTACCACATATATATTTACTTCCATATATTCATATGTATCTATTTCTGCATAGTTTTTATTCTTTTGAACTTCATATAAATGATACATATGGTATGTATCTTCTGCACATTGATTTTTGCTTATCATATTTGTAAGATTCATTTGTTTCCCAATTCTGTATCATTACATAGTATGAGTAAACCACACTTTTTAAAATCTATATTTCTGTTGCTGGTCATCTCTCCATATTTGATGGGTGATTTTATTTTAATTGTTATTACAACAATGCTGCTACGAATATTCTTTTATCAATATTCTATTGATATCAATTATTTGAGCAGTCATTGTGACCATGCTTTCCTTTAATTCTTTAAAAAATATGTTTCTTTAGGTCTTCGAACATTTTATAGTAACTACTTTGAATTGTTATTCCTTCTTAGTACAATATCTGGACTCCTTCAGAGACAGCTTTTATTCACTGCCTTTTTTATCTTGTTCGTTCCCATTTATGATATTTGGGGAGGGGTGGACCTGGAAAGTTTGGTAATATATAAACCCTACATTCTAATCCCTTCTCCACAAGAGGGTTGTTTTTATTGTTTTGTTTAAATGTTTAGTGATTTATCTAGTGTGTGGAATCTGCTTGCTAAAGCTTTTGCTCATTTCTTTTAAGTTTTCATTTATAAGTGTTGATTACAAACTGCTAAGAGTCTCCCATCAGTCAGCATAGATTAGGGTTAATCAAAGGTTGTTCAGAGGAGGTGACTGAACACATTGAACTAGCGAGGCTTCCATCCTTTGCCACTGGATCAGTTTGTGAGCCAAGTAATGAATTAAACATTAAGGAATTTACAAGTCTGTCTTAAATTTTATTTCTGCATGTTCAAAGTATAACATTTAATCAAAGGTAAATAGATAACTAAGATCATCTTTCATCTCTCTTGAGAGCACACACTGCTTTCCAGACCAACAGTGGTATGTTAGACCTCATCAGGGCCCACTATGACTGTTTCATTTTCGAGAACACCCTGTTAAATTTCTTCCTTGTCTGCTGGTCTGTTGCTTGCTCCAATCAGTATCACAACTAAAGGTTTGTTGCAATGTTGACCTCCCCTGGTTATGTGCTACTGCGATGACTATTATTTTCATAATCTTGTTTCACATGTGTTCTTTCTGTGATCCAATCCAAATCAAGTCATCCCCCCTATGCAGTGAAGTGTGTTCATTAGTCTGACCTACCCTGGAAGAGTTGCCTCATCAGGGAGCAAGTAGAGGGTGGGTGGGTAAGATTCAGATCAGAAAGTCACAGACTCTGACTCATCTTATCAAGGAGCAGTAGTTTTTCTTGATTAAATGATTCTCAATTCATTTTTACGTTTGATCAATTTAGAATACACATGTAATGGTTGAATTTTAGTAATTTATATGTGCATTTTGGGGAGAACATTTCTTTCTAGACTTTTAAACTGAATTACAAAATTCCATATGGCTCTTATAGCATCACTCTGTGGGACTGCTGGCCATGGCGTACAACACTGCAGTATTACACAGTTTGTTGATATGTTCATGAGTATAGTAAGAAAATTTGTCTCTGATCTAAAATTCTCTTGTGAGTAAGTTTAACAATAGCACTATTTAATTTCATATAAGTGTCCTTGTGGTTTATATTTTTGAAAGAAAAAATAAAACATGAATAGGGAAGTTTTTCATAGAATTTTCAAAGATTTCTATGAAATATTTATGCCTCCTTATTTCACCATTGTTTCACAGACCTGATGCTTTGTCCATCCACAAATGTTTTGTAAGTTTGTGCCATGTGATGGAAGTAAAAATAGTTTTTAGAATTAGATAGACCTAGGTTTAAATCAGTCCTCACATCTACTATTTAGATTATGTACCTATTTTTTTTTTTTGAATGTGGAATTGTCACAAATCTACTTTGTATTGTTCTGGTAAGTGTCAGAGATGCTGTATATATTTGGCACAAAGCAAACAGTAATAAAGATGAATGTTTCCAAAATGTTGTCTATCATAACAACAAAATCCAGTCCACAAATAAGAAACATAAAAACAGTAAGTATAACTACTTATATTAAGTCTTCATTTTTCATAACTTCCAAACCCACTAATATTGTACATGTGTATACATAGGCATATATATGTATGTGTGCATTCATATATAGAATTCATTCATGTTATATATTTCTCATGTATGTCTTATAGATAATATAAATATGATAGCCTATATATAACATAAATACATATAGAATGAGAAATACACAGAGTTTTAAGCACTGAATTTTAGAAATTAAATTTCAAAATTTAAGCACTTTAACACTTACATTATACCAGTTTATTTTTACCATCAATGTTTAGAATCATGCTTATTCTTAGAGGAAATCTTTAAACATTTTTTGAGAACTCCCATAATAAGACTCAGGCAATATATTTTTTCACCAGGGAGGTATAATATCAATTCATACTATCTCTTAGCTGTCTAGGAATAAATATTAAGAAATAATGAATTAGTAATGCAGCCCTTTTAATTCCTTTAAATAAATGGATTGAAATATGAAGGCAGAAAGTTATCTGTGATGAATACTGAGAAATCAAATGTTTTGATAAATAGATTAAAACACTGAAATGAAACATATAAAGTTGGGTTTATCCATTTTTTATGACATACATATTTTTGTGTCCAAATTTGGCTAAAAATATTTTCATTCTAGGAACATGCCTTGGCATTTGGAGGAGACCCACTGGTGATTTTCGTGTATATATTTGGATATCATATAATACCTCATCCTGCAAAAAAAAAAGCAAGATGAAGCTAATAAAATGAGATAACTGAAATTGTATCTTTGCCCTCAGAATGTGCTACATTGTGTGCAGAAGAGAGGATGAATTAAAGTAAAATCAGGAATAGGTTATTCATAAATGATCACTAATAGTGAATTTTATAATTATTTTGAATTTTGGGAATATTTTATTTTTCTTTGGGACTTTTTTGAGTAAGTCACTTATTGTGTATACTGCAACATAGTCATTTGAAATCTATATTAACAACACATAACTTTCATTGTGTAGTTGTCATAAATTGTGCACTACTGCCAAAAGAATGGTTGTCAAATGAATTTTGATAACAAACTTTTTAATGAGTTATTCAGAATGTGCTGGTAAAATTTTTAGTTAGTCAATATAATAAATTAACTAAAATTAGACTCTTTTTCCTTTTTTTAAATAAATAAATGATATTGAACTCACTAGTTTTTTCTTTGGCCATTATTTCACACTTTTGTGAGTGGATGTTAATGTTTAGATCGTACTATTTCAAGGGTTCAAATTAAAATGATACATTTTGGAGTCATTTAAAAATTTTAACAAAAATAAACATTTTTAAGCTGGATGTACGTATAAATTTGTCATTATAATCACTCGAAGTTAATTATAAATGAATCAATGAAAGGCAGAAAGCCTAGTGGCTTAGTATCAATCAAGTCCTGCCACAATCTGAGAACACTGATTCATTCCCATGAATAAAATCTGCTCAAACTCATTTTAGTTTCTATTTCTCTGCATAGCTCATGCTTTAAACTCTGGAGTTTTCTTCTTAAATGTTTGTATACATTTGGCATTTTATTCCTTAATTTAATTTAGTCTTCATGTTCACCATATATAGTGGACGTGTGAAAGACTGAACTTTAATTGTGTCTTGTCTTTTGTCTCTTTGAGGAATTCTCAGTTTCATCCTTTAAGAATAAATTACTTCTAAAACTGTACGTTTTTCAGGACTCAGTTATTCTCTTTCACTCCTGCTAATAAATTAGTCAGTTCTCTGTTGTGATCTGTATTCTTTGTATAGTGACAGCAAATTCAGTCAACTGCAGCCAATGCACACGACTGATGGTCTGTTTCCAACTTTTCTCACAATGCTGCTGTCCCGTAGAAGTTCAGAGCCAAGGGAGAGCAGCCAAATAACAGCCCCCTTTGCTCTCGGCTCTGAGTGCAGCTATGTCCTCTACTATTTCCACCCAAAGTGACACAAGATCATCACCAGGACTATGACCCGGGGTTAGAGGGAAGTTCCCCTTAATTTCAGAATTCCCAAAGTTCTCTGGAGAGTTATATCTCATCCTCTTTTTGTCTTTTATTTATTTATTTGTTATTTGATATATATATCATCTTCTTTTGAAACCAACCCTGAAGTTAGATGTGGTAGAGGAACCATCTCTAAGCCCCAACTTAGGACTGCTGTCACCTCTGAGTCTATTCTTTCATTCAGAGGTGGGAAAGTGCCTTAGAAAACTGGTGATTATATCTCATTTTATTCTTCTAAAATAACTATAGATTATGGTATTAACCTTAGCATTTGAATTTTAAACTCCCCAGGTACTTATTTCACTCAAAAGTGTGTTTGGATTTTCAAGAGCTGAGGACTCCAGTATTCTTTTATTCTGCTATGACTCATTCCCCCGAGTAAGCTCATTTGCTTTAGCTGCTGAGTGAATTGAGAACAAAAGACAAAAAATTGAGTTCTGAAAAATGCAACAGACAAATTCAAAATATCATCGCATTCTATAGGGTCTCTCTTATTTTTGTTTCCATTCTTTATCTCTTTGCTTTCTGCTTTTTGCTTCATAGATTATTTTTATATGCTTTTAAACATTCTTAGTATTTGGGGAATCATATGTTCCATTTTTAATTGTTTAACTATTTCAAATGGAATTTAAACCCTGTTTCTTCTAATCTTGATCCTCTACCTCCAAAAGTCATTTGAGATATCTTTAGTAGTCTCTCACTTTTTCTTTATCTCATTCCTTTAATGTATATACTTTATAAACCCTTCCCTTTATTTTACTGTGTTAACTTGAAATTCTTGATATATGAAGCCCATATTTTACTGCAATATTTGGAGTATGTCATAATCTGCACATTTTTTCCTGGATCTCACAATAGGCCATTTTTGAGGCATATTGTTCCTGTAATTTTCTTTATACTGTTTTCTGTTCCTTTGTTCTCCAATATTCTCTTCATCCAATATTGTTCCCCCACCAACCAACACTTATCTCTGAATAATGTGAAATAATCTTACTGACTTCATTTATTTGTCAAAGATCAGAGTGAGCAGATTGCCTTTGCCCTACTCTTGATGTCTTGATATATTCCTGGAAAGCAAATTGCTGTGCTCAGCTCCCAAGACAAGTTCAGGTAATGAACACATTATTTTTAAGGTTGTTTACTTCTTTTACACCACACGCCCTGCTTAAAGTTAAAGAATTAAACAAAACCACAGAATTTCTGCCCTTTTCCTATTACTGTGAATTTTTATGGAAAATTAACCCCTAGAGAGTAATGCTTGATGACTAAACCCCCTGGCACTCTTATTTTCACCAAATTCGTCTTTGAAATTTTGATATCCTGTTGAGCAAAAAGATGATGTGCATGTGACAGGGGTGGTGTATACATGAATGTATTAGAGATGGTAACTTTGAATGGAAATACAGAACAGCCTCCAAAGAAGAGGGAATGCTGATCAGATTTCCAGTCTGTTTAGTCTCAGAAACAGCTGATGGTTGATGTCATGCCTTCCTATGTTTTTTCTCTAAATGATCTAATTTGCTTCATTGAATCTGTACATATCATGGACTCACGGTTTCTAAGCCTGAGTAGGTCTTCTTTTTTTTCAAGCAAACTTCTTCAACCTTATAAGTTTGTCAGTTGCTCCAAGATGACCTAATAAGCATAAGCTTTATCTGTCAGCATTACATTTTATGTCATTGATGTTTTTAATTCCTTTACTGTGTCTCCCTGATTATTTTATTAGAAAATGGAAGAGGCTAATAGTCAACTATTACTGGCTTGAAGTCATTAAGAGTGCTTTTACGTATTTGCCATCATGCTTGCTTTTAAAATTGTGCCGTATTTTAGTTCTTCTAATCCTACATTATTCTATTCAACTAAAAAGTCTAGATTGATAAATGTATATTTTAATAACTTGAAGAAGTGCCATCCGAGGAAGAATTCAAGATCCAAAATGTCACATCATAATGGGAGCTTTTGTCCACTTACAATGCTCAATCAATCAAAGGCAATTAGAATGAACTTCTTTCTTCAATTGGGTTTTGGCTTAAATATCAATTATAATGTGCTTTAGAAAGCCACAAAGAATGTAGTGATTAATACTGAAGTGAATAACATCAATTCAAATTTGAATGACTGTGCAATATTGATTGCATTTATGTCCCCTAAAATTAGTATATACAGGTAAAATTTTAGATTATTTCATTTTCTTCAAAGGTAACTATCAAAGAAGAGGCATCTCCAGGATATTCTTAACGTTTCAAGAATATATCTGAATTATACCCAGTGCATAATAAGTTAATGCAAAAGGAAATAAGCTCGGAGAGTAACTGGATCAGAACTAATCTGAATCAAGATGTTTTAGCATCATTCTGCTGCTATGTCCTCTAGCACACTAAATAAATATTTCTGTTTGTTGTTGCAATAATGATTAGCCCTTTTTTTCTTATTTATTTTCTTAATATCAGCAAATAATGGGCAGCAAAAACGAAGAAGCCATGGGCAATGAATTTAAGGTTTCAAGTTGCCTATACCTCAGTAATTAAACCACAAAAGGCATTTTCCTTAATTTGTTTTAGATAGACGATCAGTTGTCCACCATTTAGAGATGCATATACCTCTTTCCAAACAAGCTCACTTGGAAATGTATACACTGGAATATGCCTCTTTCCAAAATTGGCATTTAACAACTTATTAATTTTCAGAATAAGTATTGTTTAAGGAACACACTCCCCCTGAATGCCTTTTTGCGGGGAGCACGATATTCCACCTGAATCCTTTTTTTTGCGGGGGGCAGAGATGGTGGTGGGTGCACGGTCCGGGAATAGAACTCGGGTCTCCTGCATTAAAGACGAACATTCTACCACTGAGTCACCCATGCACCCTGAATCCAATTTTTAAAAACAGCTTTAGTATTGTACTAGATGGATAGGGGTAACACATTATTTTTTAGTGGTCTCATGCTAGCACCTCATTGTGTTTTCATAATAATATAAAGCATGTCCTACAGAAAGGCAATAACAAATAACAGATAAAATAAGAGTAAGAATGCTTAGAAAAGAAACTCTTTTAATATATAGTTCTTTATAAATCTATATTTTAAATAAATCAAATTAATACTTATATTTAATAATATATACATTTAAAATGTATGTATCAAATAAATTTATATTTATAATTTTAGGATGAATTTTAATACTTATGTAGGCATAAATCCTTGGTCCATACCTATTTATAGACTCATTATTTGCATTACAGAGTCCCTAGCTAAAGCAGTCAATAATGTTCGTTGCCATATAAAAGGATATTACTCTTCATATATTATTATAGTTAACAGAGTAAAAGGCATTATGTTGTGATAAATGTGATATATTGCAATTGTCTCTGGGAACCTCAGAAGTGAAAACTACATCAAAACAATTTTTAAATTTGCATTTATTTAAGTAAAAATCAATACGTGCTGTGGTAGCGTAAAACTGTATGTGCCACCGATGAACATGTTCTTAAATCTAATCCATTACTGTGAGTGTAAACATGCTGCAGGTAGTACTTTTTGATGAAGCTACTTCAGTTAAGGTGTGTCCTACCTCAAAGTCAATGGATCTTAATCGTGTTACTGGAGTCCTTTATAAACTATAGCAAGATGGAGAGAAAACCACTGAAGCAAGATGCTGAAAGCAATAACATCTGGAAGAGAAGGGAGAGACCAGCAGGCGCCACCATGTACCCAGCATGCGGCAGAGGAGCCGCAGATGGCCAGAAGGCGGCCTTTGAGAAGGAGCCATCACCTTGATGACGTCTTGATTTGGACATTTCCTCAGCCTCAGAGCTGTATGCTGATGCATTTCCATTGTTTAAGCTGGACCATTGAATAGTATTTGTTTTCAGCAGCCTAGGAGACAAAAACATGGGCTATATAGGA
This sequence comes from Myrmecophaga tridactyla, assembly GCA_004026745.1. Lineage (NCBI taxonomy): Eukaryota > Metazoa > Chordata > Mammalia > Pilosa > Myrmecophagidae > Myrmecophaga > Myrmecophaga tridactyla. Next base: position 40,923 of record PVIY010019729.1, read on the forward strand.
TTGGTCTTTTTTTGGAACATGTATATATTTCTGTATTTAACTTGAACTTAATATTGGCAATAAAACATGATATTAGAGTGGAAATTGAAAATTAATATCCTCTCTAGCCAACTGAATTCTGACACACAATTAAAGTGAGTCTCAGCGTAATTTTCACATAGATCAATAACATTAGATTCTCAGCACAACTCTGCCTTTGCTGATATAAATGAAATCCTCATTTTAAAGTAGTTCAACGAAATTGGGATTGCTCAATTAATGTTTAGATAATATATCTTTCCTTAGCCAACGATGAGGACTTCAAATAAGAAAAGATAAACATTTAATAATTTAATCATGTAGAAATGAATGAAAAATCATGTATTTATATTTTTGGAAGTATTAAAATGTCTGACATAGATAGTTTGTTAATACCAAAAATTGAGTTTGCCTAACACTTTGTGATTCCTCACTTGAATTGAATCTTTGTGTATATTTGAGTGTAAATTCTTAAGGATAATTTCATAACATATAAACAAATAGATTGTTTAAAGTCATGTTCAATGGTTAAGGATATGATTGGTTAATGCATTATAAGTCCAACATATTTTTCACCATAAAATTCACCTACACATTAAAAAGTATCTGGGGGCAACATATCAAACATAATAGAATGGGATCTGTCTAAGACAAACTTCTGTTGCTTTATTGTGTATGTCTCCACATTTTAACGAAATTCCACTTCTCTCTCTCATATTTGATCTGCTAATACTTTTTCACTCAGAAAATACTCCCCCCCACCCCCATCTATTCACTTGAGAGGATGAGAGGGAAAACAAAAGGACAGTTTGGTGATAAAATGGAGTCCTTTCAATTGGGCTATGTAGCAAGAACCTGGGGGTCATTAGAAAAAAAATGTGCCTTGGACATGAAATGTACCCATCAGTTAGCAATTCCTGGAGATTAAGTGGAACCTATCAATGCCACTTATATTTATTATTTTGGGGGAGTCTTGGTTGTATGACAATGTTTTTATTATAACTTATGCAACACTCCTTAAGAATGATTTCATGAAATATTCCTATCATAAAGATCATGCTCCTTCTTAAGAAGTTGATAGTACATATTCTTATTTGAAGCAAAAATTGAATTCCAAAAATTTCCCTGTATTGTATGAGATCCTAAGCTTCTTGAAAGCAGGAATTGTGAAAAAGATGTGTTTAAATTATCTAATCTCAAGTGCAATAGCTTGCAGGTAAATATTAGAGAAATTCCTTAGTGATTTGTTCATTTCAAATATCTTAAATATGAAACATATTAATTCATAAAGTCATACATTTCTTGCATAAATTCATACATTTAATCTTACAGGTGATGATAATTATTCCATTAAAATATTTAAATCATAGAATAGTGTCAGTCACTTTAAAGTACAGAGCAGTTTAGTTAAAAAATTTCACTCTAATCTAAGCTTAGATCTTCAATTTTGAATTAGTCTAAAAAGTAAATATTGGACCAGCATTTAACCTGTAAGTCACCACCATACTGTGACAGAGTACATCAGATTATACACTAGAATTTTCCTTCTCAAGAATCCTGGTGAAGGATTCGTTTTTTAAAATTAATTTCCAATCCAATTATGCAAAAAAAAAATAAAAGATCAAAAACGTAGTGAATACAAGTTCCAAATGTTTAGCATTAGATTCCACAGGTAAACATTTTTTAACTGTCGACTCTTGAGTTCTGTATTCATTACATCATGGACTGCTTAAAAGCTGTCTGCAGAACACTGTACTGGATTGACTTCCAAATATTGATTTTCGATTTCTAGTTCTATCACAGCCTCAACTTCCTCATCTGTAAAAATATTTGGGTTATTTTATGATAAAAATTGGTTAGTGTCCCACACATACCAAATACTGTTCTAAACCCTTTATCTATAATAACCATTTAATCCTTAAAACAACCATATTAGATTGGGATCAGGAAATGGAAGTAAAGAGATGCTTAGTAAATTGATTAAGGTTTCACATTAGGAAGCAGATTTGGGATTTAAATAGAGGAGCTCTGATTTCAGAGTCCACATCTATTATACTGTACTGTTCTACTGCCTACTTAGATGACTTCTTACATCCCTTCAGGCCACCTGATATGATTATACTTTCCACTTTGTTAACCAGTGCTAGAAAACTAACATGGCATGTATATTTGAATTGCATACAGGAGGAGTGGCATTTCAACAGTAGTTCAAAAATCTTTACTAACACACTATTTCAAGGTCTGGCTATCAAGACCATATAACAGCCCATTCCATCAAGCAATGAGTCTCTCTTGTTAAGGCTATGGAAGTTGTGAAATCAGTTTACTTTTCCTTTCTCCTGAATCTTTTCATGTGTCAGCTGCAATGTTGTTTGCATCAAAAGCACTTAATTAACATCAATGTTCTTCCCTTAAATTGAATGGGAAGCTTTATGGAGGATTGGCAGGCTTATAAAATGGTCTATTTTAATGTTGCAAAATATGGCAGCAGGAGAGAACTTGCAACTCCCTGCTCTGTTGTCATCAAAGCAGACTTCAATATCAAACTTGAAAGGGGTTTCAGAGCTTTTTGTTTTATCATCTACTGGTTTCCCTGAAAGGCCCAAAACATCTCTATTCCAAGAAGACAGCCCATTGAATCAGATACTGTTACAGTTACCTCTCTATAAAAGGCTCTCTTTATTATTGTAAGTTAATAGGTACGATACATATATATATATTCAGTATATCTATGTTATTTATTATATAGAAAGAAATATATTGTGATAAGTTTTAAGTGTATGTGCTTTATATAATCTTTGCCTTCGTAGAAAGGATTTGTTGCATTTTTTTTCATTAGAGTAACAATTTAACCTTATATATTTTTCTGCAATATAAAGAATCTTAGGGTTGGTATGAATTCCACCCAATCCTAAACCAGCATTATAAAATGCTGCCTTGGTAAATGTCACAATTCTTTTTCCTGGGTGCAGAGTCTGGAGTCAGATGGATAAGTCCTATTCCTACTGCATTTGCTTGCTAACTCTGGAATTTTGCACAAATTCCTAATATTTTGCCTCATCTTTTTCTTTTCTTTTCTTTCTTTTTTTTTTTTTCATGGGAAAGCTCCAGGAAATGAAGCTTTCCAGGGTCTCCGTCATGGCAGGCAAGAATTGTGCCACTGAGTCACCATCACACCGCCGTTTCTCATCTTTTAAATAGAGACAATAACACCAACTTCATAGGATTTGTAAGAATAACAATTTAGATAATGCTTGTTATTAAGTAGTTAGTTCTGCCAGAGACATAATCAACAGTCAATAAATATTAGCTGCCATTACATCATCAAGATGATAAGCAGAAAGAAGTCTAGATAAATAAGAAGAGATTACGGAGAGAGATTTATATTCTTTTCTGCAGATAATAAAATATAAGGAAAGGAAAGAAAGATTGGAGTGGGGGAGAATGCATTGTTTCAAAGTAGTTTAACATAATGTGAAATTCTAAGTACTCGGTCATTTGGGGGAAGATTCCCTCTGGTGGGAAGACTCTCTTGCCCATTCTATAATCTATCATATATTCCTGGGACTGGGATTTTAATACCTTCTCTGAGTTTCATCACTGTTTGAGAAACTAGATTTATGCAGCCTCTAATCAAAAGAGGTTAGGATTCAGAGCAGAAGGCAATATGAAATATATGCACACGGAGTGAAACCTAATGCAGATAATAGTCTATCAATTGAATAGGTAAACTTGGCTGCCACAAACTGAGTAAAGAAAATGACGCTCCCACAGCCTCCCACTGCACACAACTCTCTTGGGAAAGAATTTGGTTAGTCCTTATCCATCACGGCTTCTCTGGAAAGTGTCCTCCTTGAGTATCCTTCTGAAACTACCTGATAGCAATATCTGGACCCTCTTCTCTATTATTATTCTCATCTTTTTCTCTTTATGATACTTATCATATATTGCCATTTTTGAGTATTGATTTTATCCACTAAATTCCAATGTCCAAGAGTGTAAGAGCCAAGGATGTTTAACTTGCTGTAATATAGAGAACACACTATATAGCGTTTTTCACATAGTAAGTCCTCAATACAAATTTGTTGATTGTAAGGAGGGACAATTTAACAATAACAATGATGATAGAACACCAGGCATGTCTAACCATAACCTTGTCATACACACAAAAAAGCAAAGCAGAAAGGACGGCCCTTCAACAGTGCAGCTCTCTTTTCAAGATACCTTCTTACCCCATCCTGCATCCTCACTTAGCAGAGCTTTCCCTTGATCTAATCGGACCTGCATGAGAATTGGGGCACAGATGCAGGAGCATCAATATGTGAGAAAACCCTCGCTCTGCCCCATTTCCCCAGCAATCTCTCTGATGGTGCTTTT
>PVIY010019730.1:0-45315 GCA_004026745.1 Myrmecophaga tridactyla
GGGTCCAGGTCATTGATCCTTTCTTTGGCTTTCAAAACTGTGAGTTTTGACCACTCACTGCTATGGCTCACCCCCTAGGGAACAGCACCTTCCCATATTTACTTCTCCAAACCTTTGCATATGTTCACTTCACAAAACTCTCCTCCATTACCCAGTGTGAGTATGGCATCCATCTTCTGCATGGCTGACACCCATGTGAGATGTGTAGTGATTACATATTTAAGAAAGGCTACCAGGACTTCAATTGGGAGATATTCAGTGAGTGCAGCTTTTCATGAATCACCATTCCTCTGGGGAGACTTCTTGAACTTCTTGAAATTACAGCATTCAGACAGTCCAGAGTAGAGTCCCACCAGGTACCAGAAAACCCTCATGAGCTTTTCTATACCCCTACTACTCTGAAACTCCGGATAGGAAAACACTGTGTATTAGTTCTCTATTGCTAAGTAGCATTTACTTCGGTACTTGGCTTAAAACAATACCTGTTTATTAGCTCAGAAGACCAGCAGAAAGTGACCAGGTTCCCTCACCTGCTCAGGGTCTTAGAAGGCTGAAATCAAGGTATCAGCAGGCTCTCTGCTCATCTAGTCTGGAGCTAAATGTCTTCATTGTTTCTTATCGGATAAAATTTCAAATCCTTAGAAAGGACATAAGGATTCTTAGGATCTGGTCCTTATCTAACTCTCCAGTATTATCTCCTGCATTCTCCTACTTTCATTCATTTGCTCAACAAAATTTGAGTGCCTACATGGGCTGGAGATGTAGAGGTGAACACAACAGTCACAATAGCTTTCCTTTCAGGTATCCCTTTCGAGACACACTGTATCTGGGGTTCCCTGAACATGATGATATCTTTGTACCAACTGGCACTTGCATATGCCTCACTGATGTCCCCCCTTTACTCTCTATTCCCATCATTTTGTGAACAACTACACATTCTTTATGACTCAGCTTCAATATTGCTGCCTTTAGAGCTTCCTTGAATTTCACTTCTTCAGCTCCAGCAGCAGCCCTTCCCCGAACCATGTCCTCTTCTGTTCATGACTCTGCTTCAGCACTTTTCACAATGTTAGAAGGTACTACCATGAACTGGCCTCTACTTACATCTTCAGACTCTTCTCATGCAACACTCCATCCCCTCCAGTCATGCTGGTATCCTATTACTTCTATAATGCACCAAGTTCTTCATAGCCTCACATCATCTAAACATGACATTTCCTCTGCCTGGACTGTTTTTCTCTCATATTTCACCTGCCTTGCTCCAACCAACAAATGCTTTACATCTTAGCTTAAATATGAAAGGTCTTCACCAACCTCCCAATCTTAAGTAGCTCCCTCTGATACTGCTTCCATGGCATCTTTTGCTTGCATTCATAGCACCTATCACCATTTTTAATTCTATATTCCTTTTTCTGTTATTTCATTCATCAATTTTGTCAACAAATAATTACTGCACACATAACGAACCATACACTGTTCTAAGAGCTGGGGGAAATTGTGCAGTGACTATCTTCTCAGCTATAGAAAGAGACAGGTAATGTACATACACAAATAAATTAGATAATTAGGGGAACTGACATTTGCTATGAAGAGGATAAAATAGGGTGACATGACTGAGAGTAACAGAGGAAAGTTATTGCCTTAGTCCTGGGAAAAGGTAAGCCAAGAAAAGATTAGGGGAGCCCTCCAAAAACGGCAACATCATGAGCAAAGGCCAAGGGATGGGAATGAATTTGGAATGCTCAAAGGACAGAAAGAGAGTTAGTATATCTGGGGCCTGGTGAATGACTAAAGATAGTGGAGGGGCACCACAGAGGTAAATAGTCAGGGACCAGATCATTTAATGTCATTCAGACAACAGTATAAATCTGGATTTTATTCTGTGAGCAACAAGAGGCCTTTGGTGAGTATAAAGCAGAGGGTGGGTTAAGATTTAGGAAGAGTACTTCAGCTACAGAGGAGAGCCTGAACTGTTAAAGGTGAGCAGAGGGATTCCAGAGAGGAAGCTAAATTTTTGGAATTTGAGAGAGAGGAGATGGTGCATTCTACTCTGAATATAGCAATGAAGATGGTGGAAAGTAGTTGGATTCAGGATATTTTGGAGGCAAGTTTATTAGACTTAAGATGGATTGAAACTGGGATATATTGAATGAGAGGAATCAATGATGACTTCTAGGTTTGGGGCCTTGGAAGCTGGGATGGAAGGTTTGTAAAGAGGCTGTTTTGGAGGAGATGAAGGGGGAAGGGATCATTGGTGCCATTTATGACAATGTTAAGTGTGCGATGTGCGTTACATTTCTATGTGAAGGTATAGAATGGGCATTTGCATGAATGTCTATAACTTCAAGTATGAGTTATCTGGAGAGGTAAATTTGGAAGTTATTAATGTATATAACTAAGACCTCAAGTGATGGACTAAATGTGGTCATGAGGGAAAGAGTATAGAGGAAAAAAAAGAGGCATTAGGATAAAGTTTTTGGCATTTCCTACATATAGACACTTGCTAGGTTCCAGAAAGAGGAGTAGCCAGCAAGGAGGGGGGCTGAGAAGGAGAAGCCAGTAAATCAAAGGTAAAAACAAGAGATTATTATGTCAAATAAATGCATTTGTGGCTAGAGGGTGACCTTATCAATCAAAATCCCAATGTAAAGCAAATGACAGTCAAATTTGGATAACTCTGGGACTTTTATGAATTGTGTGCAGAGCACAGGCAACCTTAAGGATGTTGATAGGGCAATTTCCAAGGGAGTAAGTCCCCTGACCCGACTTTCCTCTTTTCCTTCCATCTCCTGCTGGGACTGCCTATTTTCCAAACCCAACCAAACCCCAGGCAAACAGAGCCCATTGATTTAGGGTCCAGGATAGAGAAGAATCAATGATGAGTCCAGAGTATCTGAGAGAAAATATCTGGCATAAGGACCAATGATCTAAGAGATGGAGGTGTTTTTTTTTTTTTTTTTTGGCGGGGATAAGATATATGCTACCAATGCACCTTTGAGTGTCAATGGAATTGATCCCATATAGAGGGAGAGATTGACCATGTTGGAGAGAAAGGGAATAATTGGAGAAAGTGTTCCCTGAAAATGTAAGAGTGTTGGGATCCAAAGAGAAACATAGGAGTTTGGCTCATATTAGAAAGGAGTAGTGACAAGTCTCAGATTGTTTCAGGAGGGAAGGTACAGATGACGGCAGGGTATGGAACCAGTGGAGGGAATTGGAGGGAAAACCTATCCAATTTCACCTAATTTTTTCAATAAAGTATGAAACTAGAAAATATAGTACTGAAGACTTAAGCAGAGTAGAGGTAGCAGTAGTCATCTTAAGAGAATGAGAAAGTAGAGAAATGTAGGATTATCTATACCTGAGTACACATTTCAGTTTTGAGGTGATGCATTTGAAGTGAGTCCTAAGGCAACATTATGTAACTTTTTAATTTCTTAGGAGCAAGCTCAGAATAAGCAACTTACTGTGTTTATGCAGAATTTTCCTAGGCAAGAATGACAAATGGAGGGAAAGGAAAGGAATTTAAGGAGTTTTACAAAGAAGTGCTTTTAATGATGAATCAGAAAATACAAGCTGGATGAAAGGGAAGTGAGGACAGAAGGGGGGAGAAAGACGGCGACAATGTTGTTGAAGGGTCAATGGCTAGGTCAGTGATGTCAGTTTCTGGAGTGCAAATACTGGAATGAATAAGCTCAGAAGAAAGGAGATAATCATACACAAGGGGGATTATGAAATCAAGATTTTGGAGATGATGCAACTGCTGGAGATGACAAAGGCTAGGGTATGACCATGTGAGTAGGTGGCTGAGGTGGGGTGGAGGAAGAAATGGTTAGAGTTAAGGAGGCCAAAGGACTGAGAGGTCACAATCATAGATGTTCCACCTTCATGGATGCTGAGTTTGCCAAGAATGATATCAGACAGCAAGGAGGAGAGAAAGAAGTAAGCAAGTTACCAATTAATTAATTATATAGCACTACATATAGCCAAGCACCATTCAAAGTTCTTCAATATATTAAATCAGGTACTATCAGTTATTCTTATTTAAGGATGAAGAAACTGAACCCCAAAGAAGTTAATTAACCTGCTCTAGTCTCACAACTAGTTAATGACAAAGCCTGTGTTCAACACAGGCAATTTGGTTTCAGAGTCCATACTCTTAACAGGAAATTTCTCCTGCTGCCTTAAAAAAAAAAACACAAAAATAAGCTAATAAAATAAAGTAGGCAGTTAAACCAATACTAGAAAGCACTTTCTCTCAGTCACGTACTTTCAGGTGATGAAGTCTAATAATGATATGCTTCAAAGCAGCAGGTTTTTGAAGTAGGAAAAGTATGGATAAAAGGGATATTTGCCTCACCCTCAGGCCCTGTTATCTGTGATTTGGGAGATGAAACAGCTACCAATGAGAGGTATGCAGGGAAGCTGCATCATCATAGCACAGAAAATCTTCATTTAGAGAAAGGAGGTGATGGAAACTTTCAGAGAGAAAGTTTAGAGTGTAGGGGATTTGTTCCCAGCTCACTGTGAATTCCAGAAAGACACAGATTTGGGAAGCCTACAGGCACACCCACTGATGAAGGATTAGCTGGGAGCTCTGGCCTGCAGTGCTGTCTAAGGAGGAAAGAATGAGAGACGTGATGGGATGGGCCTGGCCATCTGGGGATATCATTGATGGAAGTCCTGGGGGGACAGCAGGGAAGTTGGCTTTATCACGATAAACTGAGACTGAGGGCTTTGCCACTGCTGAGGTATACTGGGAAAATGCAAAGAGATGAATCCAACAGAGCAATTGATCTGGTCTGAAAATATGATTTTTTGGGTCATTATAACCTGTTACAAATTGAATTGTGTTCCCAAAAAGATATGATCAATTCCTAATGTTGGTCTTGTAAATGAGGTCTTACTTGGAAATAGGTTCCTTGAAGATGTTATTAGTTAAAATGAGGCCAAACTGAATTAGGGTAGGCCCCAATCCAGTATGACTGATGTCTTTACAGGAGGAGGAAAGTGGGCTGAGAGAGAAGACAGTCATGTGATGGAGGCAGAGACTGAGTTTTGCCACAAGCCAAAGAACACCATGGATTGCTGCAAGTCATTGCCAGAACACTCAGGACTTCAGAGGAAGCATGGTTCTTTCAACAACCTTATTTTGGCATTCACTTCCAGAACAGGGAGACAATAAATTCTGTCATTATAAGCCACCGAGTTTATGATACTCATTACATCAGCCATAGCAAGCTAAGACATAACCTCAGCACCCAGAATAGTTTCTAGCACACAGTGGGCACCTGTATTCTTTACAAGGACAAAGTTCAGCATTTTCTGGCCCCTGCCTACCTCTCTGACTTCACCTTGAGCTATCTGCCATGCCTACCCAACTCCAGCCACACTGGGTATTGGTTCCCCAAACCCACCCAGCTCATCACCCCCTCACAGCTGATGTACTTATTATCCCATGTGCCTGGCCAACCCCACACACACTCATTCCTCAGATGCCTAGCTCTTTCTTATCACTTAAATCTCTACTCAAATGTCACCTCTCCAGAGATGCCTTGCTTGACCTTTAATATCAGTCTCTAGCCTATCCTACCACCAACTTTAATGTCTTCACACACTTACCACTAATTGGTTGTTTCTTGTGTATTTTCTGTCTCTCTGCACTAGGATGTCAGTGAGGGTAGGGGCATAAACTGCATGCCTTGCCTTTTTCATGCCTTAGTGCTTAAAACAGAAAGCATAGTAAATTTTATTTCAGGGTGAAAAAGAATTAATGGCTGTTCAGTAAAATTTTGTTGACACGTCTTTAAAGTTGTTGAGTACAGCCATGGTTTATCAGAAAACTCCCGTATTTCATGAACAGTACTTTATTGCCCAGCAAGAGCAAGGCCTGGCTGTATATCCCCCAGCCAGCTGATCATGCTCAATCTGCAACTAGCTGTGTGGCTTCAATGGTCAAAGCTGAATGGCTCACAAGGGGAGTAAGCAAATATTTGGCAGGCTCATTTGCCAAAGAGTCATTTCCACTGATTAAAAAACAATTAATTATGAGAATTAACTGAAGGGAATGGCCTGTATGTCCCTGGGCCACCTTTCTCTGAATGGTTCATGTGTCCCAGGGCAAGTCAGGACATAAAAGTAAAAATAAACCATGTGCTCTGAAGCTACCCAGAGGATCTGACAATAAAACCAATGAGATGGCAGGTCATAGATAAGGTGACCTGATTGTAGAAGATTTTGAAGAGCATGCCTTTTAACTTAAAAATGAACAGAAAAAGAAAAAATATTCTTACTTAAAATAATAATAATATATATATTTTTAACTTAGAAGATTTACTGCACTAGGGAAACCAAAGAGACCCAAGGCAAAGTGTTGTCATAGGATGAGGCAATTAAGATAAGGCCTTTCCAGCTCTGAATAGAGGGTGTTAGTTTGAAAGCAAAAGTGGCTTTGTCCGTCTGATTTTTATTTTTCCGTTAACTTGAATTTTGAATCTTACTCAAGTGATTTTTGGCCAAGCTGTGGCATGAGGACCTGGAGCTCTAAAGAACAGAACTTATTTGATTTACATCAATTCACTTTTTTTAACTATTTTTTAAAATATTTCCCTCCCTGAGTTAAACTGGTCTTCTCAGTTCAGTTTATAACTGCATGTAATAGCTTGAATTTTGCTAGTATTTTCCAAAAATACGAAATAAGTGTAGCAACCACCCAGTTGGTTCCGTTCTCTTTGCCCATTTTATGGACAAGCAAAGTAAGCCTATTTGGAAAAGGTCCAAGCACAAAAGCACAGCTACCCAATGACAGATTGTTGGGCAGAGAGCCCAGGTTTTGAGTTAAGTGGACCCGAGTTTGAGTTGACCTCTACTATTCACTAGCTGTGTTACAGTAGTCATAGCTTCTGTATCTGCATCAAGGGAAACTCCCTCTCCTTGTGGAACCCCAGTTCCTCATCTATAATATGGTAAGGATTTTACAAATTTGTGAGCATCTATCATGCGTAAGCACTGGGTTGGGATTGAGGATTCAGTACAGATATAACACAAAGCATACAATCATGGGCATCTACTCTCGCAATGAATTGGTAATCATGATTATTTTATCAAAAGAAATCAGAACCCTGATATTCTATGTGAAGGATTTGGGGGAGAAATAAAGAGCTATTTCTCCTGCCCATTGCTGAGGTCAGGAAGACACTACATTGAGAGGAGAGGCCCTTGTTCTAGGCCCTGTTGAAAAGCTCATAGCTCTCTCTCCTCCACACCCTGAAATTCTATATACAGAGGATCCTCTCTGTGTCTTGGTTTGTGATATTCTAAAACAACGACTTCCACTCTATAGGGCTTTACCATAGATCTTCTCAAACATTTTTATGTCATGACACACACAGAAGATGTTAGCATCTATGACACACAATGGCCTAACATATAGACTGAAAAACTTTTTACATAAGGAGCCCAATAGTAAATATTTGAGTCCATGTAGACATATGGCTTCTATCACAATTACTCAACTCTACCTTTGCAGCATGAAGGCAGCCATAGACAATATATAAGTGAGTAGGTGTGGCTGTGTTCCGATAAAACTTGATTTACAGAAATAGGTGGTGGGTTGGATTTCAACCACTGGCTGCAGTTTACCAACCCCTGTCTAGCACAAAGTAATAACTCAATAAGTATTATCATTCATTCATAAAGTCTACAAATGGTTACTGAGTACTATCTATGTGCCAGGTCCTATCCTAGGTGCTGGGACAAAGGGTTAAGCAAAAGGACATAGTTCTTACTCCCACTGAGCTTAGAGTCTACTTTCTAAATAAGTAATTGCAAAATACGAAGCAATATAAAGGAAATAAATGTGGTTCTGAGATGACGAAATCTAGGTCATCTGACATTAAAGGTCATGGCTAGTCTTTTCTAAAATAGCTTATAAGGTACTTGAAGAAGAAGAAGAAATCTTCTATTTCTCTTAAATCATATTGGCAGACACAGTTCTGGGCACACATTAATCACTTCACTGAAGAAATGCTGGCTTTGCCAACATAATAGGGGAACTTGGATTATCATGGACACTGGTACAAATTCCTGTCTCTTCCTATTTCTACAACCGCCTTTCTCATTGCCGATGTAGTAAGAATTTGCAGGTTAATTGACATGTCCAATTTTATCTTTGGGATCAAAATCATGGGCAATAGTAAAACAACTTGTTCAAATGCCAAGTCTTCAATGACTTTGAAAAGATTTGTGGGTGAAGAGCAAGAAACCATCCCAATGCTTTGTCTTAATCTAGATTTCCCCAAGACAGTGGAGCTTCAAACAAGCGTCTTCTTATTTTGGAGAAATAATACAAAAGAAGAGAAGAAAGCTAAGAAGAGTGAAACAGAATGAAGTAAAGCATGTCCAAGGGCATCACTGACCTCATCACCATTTGGGGTAAGTGGGATGCAATCCTGATTATGGACCTTCTGAAAAGCCTTGTAGAAGGCACCCAGAATTGCTACCCAAGAGATAGAGGAGGGGAATATTTATGCAATGGCTTCCATACCTGTGCTGGTTTGAAAGGAAGTATGCCCCCTAAGAAAAGCCATGTTTTAATATAAATCCCATTTCATAAAGGTAGAATAATCTCTATTCAATACTGTATGTTTGAAACTGTGATGAGATCATCTCCCTGGATGATGTGATTTAGTCAAGAGTGGTTGTTAAACTGGATTAAGGGACGACATGTCTCCACCCATTTGGGTGGGTCTTGATTAGTTTCTGAAGTCCTATAAAAGAGGAAACATTTTGGAGAAAGAGATACAGAGAGATTCAGAAAGAGCAGAGAATGCTGCAGCACCACGAAGCAGAGAGTCCACCAGCCAGTGACCTTCGGAGATGAAGGAGGAAAACGCCTCCCGGGGAGCTTCATGAAATACGAAGCCAGGAGAGAAAGCTAGCAGGTGACGCTGTATTCACTATGTGCCCTTCCAGCTGAGAGAGAAGCCCTGACTGTGTTCACCATGTGCCTTCTCACTTGAGAGAGAAACCCTGAACTTCATCGGCCTTCTTGAACCAAGGTATCTTTCCCTGGATGCCTTTGATTGGACATTTCTATAGACTTGTTTCAATTGGGACATTTTCTCGGCCTTAGAACTATAAACTAGCAACTTACTAAATTCCCCTTTTAAAAAGTCATTCCATTTCTGGTATATTGCATTCCGGCAGCTAGCAAACTAGAACAATACCCACTGACCAAGCTTTACCCCAGGAGATCCTACCTTCCTCCGACTTCCAGGGTTGCATAAACATAAGAATAGCTGAAGAGATTCCACTAGGTACCCAGAATTGGCCATGTCATACAAGCCCCAGTGCAGAAAGTATGCATTATAGGGTGCAGTTGAGTTTGGCTATTGTCAGATTTGACCTTAACAGTAGCCAGTTACTGCAACAATGGCTTGAAAATATGGACCAAGAGGATATGAAGTGGGCCCAAGTAATGTCAAGTCCAACCCTGGGTATATATTCTGTCAAACCAGCATTCAAGGAAAGAGCAGGTATACCAAGTAACAAGAAGAGGTGTACACTTTTATTCAGAGCTAATATCCAACCATTGTCTCCAACCTTCCTCCCCTAATCAAGATAGTGATAATATTTCTCCTTAGTAGAGCACTTGTTAAATACACTCATGGACATTTGACTCACAAAATCTAATGATATAACTAAGGACAGAATTATTAGTCATTCCTTTGTGAAGCTAAGGAAACTGAGTTCAGAAGGGTTAAGAGAAGTGTCTCAGGCAGCATTATCCAATAGAAATTTCTGTAATGACAGAAATGTTCTACATGTTTTCCAATAGGGAGCCGTGAGCCACTTATGGCTTCTGAGCACTTGAAATGTTAGTCTTGTGCCTGAAAACTGAATTTTAAATTCTATTTCATTTTAATTTATCCTAACTTAAATTCAGGTGGCCACATATGACTGGTGGCTACTGTTTTGTACAGCATAGTATAGCCGTTTAACATGTCTTTTTAATATTGTATTCTAAATACTTTTTACTGTTAAAGTACAATGAAAGAAATGTGTTGACTTTCTTCATATTTCATTTTTGTTTACATATTTAGGCCTAAATCAAACTATTTCACATGCATTTAACATTCACCTCAGTGCTTTCCAGTCATAAGTATAATGTAAAAAGGAGGGACTTACCCAGAAACAGGGCAGAAAAAATAATGCAAGCTGATGTAATAAGAATCTTCATGGAAATTGCAAAAACACAAAGGAGAGCTTATTCACCCACCTTGCATTCACTTTTTCAGTTTGCACTTGGACTCAAGATCTCTTCTTGCTCCCACACAGTACAAAATATGCGACACATCTAAAATTATGGTATGTATATACCATGTGAAACGATGCACTAACGGTAAAATTTGTATATGGTAAGACTCCCATAACTTGGGGACATCTGTAATTAATAAATGAGGGATTTAAGAGATTCAAATTCTTTTTGATTTAGGCCTAAATATGTAAACAAAAATGAAATATGAAGAAAGTCAACACATTTCTTTCATTGTATTTTAACAGTAAAAAGTATTTAGAATACAATATTAAAAAGACATGTTAAGTGTCTATACTATGCTGTACAGAACAGTAGCCACCAGTCATACATGGCCACCTGAATTTAAGTTAGAATAAATTGAAATGAAATAGAATTTAAAATTCAGTTTTCAGGCACAAGACCAACATTTCAAGTGCTCAGAAGCCATAAGTGGCTCCCTATTGGAAAACATGTAGAACATTTCTGTCATTACAAAAATTTCTATTGGATAATGCTGCCTGAGACACTTCTCTTAACCCTTCTAAACTCAGATTCCTTAGCTTCACAAACGGAAGACCAATAACTCAGTCCTTAGTTATACCATTAGATTTTGTGTAAGTCAAATATCCATGAGTGTGTTTAACAAGTGCTCTACTAAGGAGAAATATTATCATTATCTTGATTAGGAGAGGAAGGTTGGATATTAGCTCTGAATAAAATAATCTGAGTTTAAGTCCATGACTTTTTACTCTATATCTTACCCCTTCTTAATTCAAGTATGATAAGTACGCCAGATTCAAGTACTTCAAATTCACAAGCCATTAACTTACAGTACAATTGTTGTTTAAATATTTATGTGCTGTTTGGAGAGGAAGAAACGTTTTGAATCTAAAGATAGTAGCAGATCAGCCATCCTGAATTGTTAGAGAACAGGGCACTTCTTGTTCATGTATTTTTCAGAAAACTAAAGCTTACTGTAACTGTAAAAGACTAAGAATTCTAAAATCCTATCTACTTCCAATGAAAATATTTATAAACACACTCCCATTTTCTTAAACAGAATACTTAAAACATATTAACTCTTTCGTCCATTCATTGATTAATTCATTCTTTCAACAAATATAAAGTAAACACTTAAATGGGCCCAGCACTGAAAGGTTCTGAGGTGGATCAGACAAATAAATCATCCTGCCCCAAGGAACTCAATGATCTTGAGCCAACTACCATCCTCTCATCTTGCCTTTATTATTCAGAATAGTACAAGTGTACTGCAGATGCTGTAAGACAATGACATAAACCAGAGCAGTACTTACCTGGAGAAATCTAACGTAGGCTTCTTACGTAATTTTAAACTTTCTAGTAGCCATGTTAAAAAAGGAGTTAAAATGAAACAGGTGTAAATTAATTTTAATCATATATTTAACCCTATTTATCTTAAATTTTATCATTTCAACACATATCCAGTATTTCAAAATTATTAGTGAGATATTTTATTCTTTTTTCATACTTAATCTTTAAAATCTGGGCTGTATTTCATACATAGAGAACATCTCAATTCAGACTCCCCATATTTCGAAAGCTCAATAGGTATATGTGGCTAGGGGGTTTTGTATTGGACATCACAGTTCTAGAGCTAATAAAGCATTGATGATTAATTGCCCCTTCACTAGATGAGACCAGATACTTACATACTTTAACTTCATATGCCTGCTTTTTATTGTTTCTCACTTTCCCCTTCATTCTCAGATAGTCTTCTGTCCTTCTTTGCTGTTGGGGTTGAATTCCCTAGTGAATTCCAGTCCCTCTTCATTTTTCATTTACTCTTATAGTCTGATATAAGCTAAGAAAATTGATGATTAAGCAACTTTGTCCAAAAACACAATTAATGGCTTCTGAATAAAGGCTTAAGAGGCGTTTTGTGAATAAAGTGCTTAACTATCAATATATGGGATTTCTAACAAATGTTTGGCTCCCCAGAAGCCTTTCACTCCTCTCACTCAGCCTTATTCTAGATCAGTGATTCTCAAGGTGAGGTCCCCGACAGCAGCAGCAACATCACATGGGGACCTGTTAGAAAGGCGAAACCTTGGTCTTCACTCCCCAGACCCACCAAATCAGAAGACCAGGGCAAGTGTGGGGGGCAGGGGTGGAGGAGGGGGTGTTAGAGCCTAGAGAGCTCTGCTCTGGCTGAGTCTGATGTCCACTAAAATTTGGACCACTATTCAAACTAAAGTTCGGACCACTGTTCTAGAAAATTCAGGCTAGTATATATATAAACTTGGGATGCATAAAGATTCCTTTACTCTTTTTACATTTAGTATTTTATTTACTTGAAGAAATATTGAAATAAAGGACTTCATTTTTTTTTGAACCATGATAGTGAAAGTCATGTGGGCTAACATATGGGTCGGTTTCCTACTGCCTCTATAACAAATTACCACAAACTTCATTGCTTCAAACAACACAGATTTATCACCTTACTGCCCTGGAGGTCAGGATTCTGAAATGGGTCTTGCTGGGCTAAAATCAAGGTGTGCCTTCTGGAAATTCTAGAGGAGAACCCATTTCCTTGCCTTTTTAAGCTTCTGGAGGACCCACGTATTTTGGCTGGTGAATGCTTTCCTGCATCTTCAAAGCCAACAATAATGGGTTGAGTCCTCATCATGTCACATTTCTCTGGCTCTCCTACTTCTGCCTCCCTCTTCTACTTTTAAGAATCTGTATGATTATATTGAGCCCATTGGAATAATCTAGTTTATCTCCCCATCTAAAGGTCACGTGATCAGCAAGCTTAATTCCATCTACAACCTTCATTCTCCTTTGCTGTGTAACCTAACATAGTCACAGGTTCTGGGGATTAGGATGTGGACATATTGGGGTAGCCTACATGCTGATGCACCCTAATGTAAGAGTTATAAAACGATTATTTACCCTCTGCACATTTTTAAGTTACCTAGGTTATTTTTAGGTTAAGTTATCAAATTTTTCATTTGAGTTGGAAAAGATGTCTTTTCTCATATAAGTACCAATATTTATTTCACACTCAAAAATACCTAAATGAATTTAATGTAATAGTGATTTGATACTGTCTCCATCTGTTTAAAAAACATTTTTAATACACAAATATTTTAAATTTTTCAATAATTGAAATTATGTCTCATTCCTTTTTTCCTTGGAATTACATTCCCATTTTCCTCCACAGAATGTTAAATTTATATTTCTTATGCTTGACGGTCTTTTTGGATCACCCCTAAAATGCAACAGCAACAAAATATATATATATATAATTTGAATGGGCAAAATGAATGTAATCGAATGTAAAGATATATATACATACGTATATAGTTATAGATAATTACAGATACAGCTATATAGATATTTTAATTTCCTGTGACCATAAGGCTCTGTAAGTTTAAAATGTTCCCTCTGTATTGAATTGCTGATATAATTAATATAAATAAAGAGCTGAGCTAAAAATACATTATACATTTTATAAATATTTTTTAACTAAAAAAATAAAGTTATTAGAAATACATCTCTCCATTATGAATGGGGTGGAGAGAGAGCAAATGATGATGTCTTGATTACATGAACCTTTTTCAAACAATATTTCAAATTATTTCTCTTAGCAACCCCTAGGGACAACCCTTCATGATATGATTCTGGGCAGGTTAGAGGCAAGCCTTGATCTGGAAAGTGGGGAGTGGGGGGGGGGACCCGAGAAAGGTGAGGTGGTCATGGAGAGCTGTCACGATGCCCAGCTAAAGCAGAACTGCTCTCCTGACAAGATTTACTTGGTAATGCAAAGATGCAGTTATAAACACATCATGTATTTTTAATTCCTTGATTGGAATCACGGATTAAAATTTATTTGTGCTCCTGTGTTGGTAGGGCACAAATGTCTAGCAGTACTTCAAATAGCAAATCTGCCTGTGGGTTAGATACCCCAATTACCCAAAACCAAAAACCAAATTCCAGTCAACCATGCTAGAGCAAAGACTGAGTTAGCTTCCAATCCCTTCTAAAGAAAGTGACCTTGAGAATTCATTGTCATTAGGAGAGAAAATAGGGAGGCCTCCAAAATAGAAAAGAATCATAATGTTGTTTAATAAATAAATTGATTCAATTATTTCTTTTAGACTTTTATGACATTTTATTTGCCACTTTTATCAATTGTGTAGTTAGTTGTGATTTCTTTACTTATTCTAATATTCCTTTTCAAAACTAATTCTGTACTTGTGATTGAGTAGGCTCCTTAATGGAGGGCCCTCTAATTATATATATTTTTTTAATTAAAAATACAGCTCAACAAATGCTGGTCAAACCAAATTGAATGGAATTCATAGAATCAAATGGAAAACAATGCGCAATAATTGAGTCCTGTTTCATGCCATCTACTGTTATAGGCTATTTGGAAATTATGTTTCATTCAATTCTCACAAAACAAAGCGATAAAATTATGCAAAACAGCATGAGTGGGTATCATTGCCCGTATTTCACTGCCAAGGAAAGGATAAGTGATGTGTCCACAGTCCCACAGCCTGGGAAACAAAAATTCAGGATTAGACGGCAGGAGATTTTGACAGTAAATGGTCGTTCTATCACCAATTCACCATTCACTTATTCGGTGGGTCAGGTCATGGCAAGTGTGATGGAGAAAAAAAGAGCCAAAGGAGGGGACCAAAGGCTCTGTGTGCTGGCTGTGGTGAAGAGAGGAGGCACATTCCATTTTTAATGGGGTAATCAGGGAAGAGTTCACCAATAAGACGATGTTTAAGCAAAGACCCAAAGACGTGAGGAGTCAGCCTTGCTAGTAATAGAGGAAGGAGCATTCCACGCAGAGGCTGGGGTGCTCTGGGCAGGCCAGGATATAAGGGCTGTGAATGGTCACAGGTGAAGCAGGGGGGTGCGTGTGTTTGCAGCTCACAGAGACCCTCGTCAGCCTCTGTCGGGACTTCAGTTCTTACTCTCAGTGAATTGGAAAGCCATGGGAAGGTGCCCAGGGGAGTAACTTGTTCTAACTCACATTCTGGAAGCTCCCTCTGGTTGCTGGGTGAAAGCTAAGCTGAAGGGGTCCCACATAGAGGTCAGGGAGGAAGTAGGAGCCTCTTGCAGTAATCCAGGTGAGACGGGAGTGACGGCAGGGGAGGTGGGAGAAGGGGTCCAATGTCGGCAGACTCTGAAGACAGAGGCCCAGGATTTACTGATGTCATCTGTGAAGTGTGAGAGAAAGAAGCAGTTCAAAGATGACTCCAATCTTTTTGGCCTGAGTAACTGGAAGAAGGCAGTTTCCATTTATTGTAGGGCAATTATTGTGCTGGGTTCTTAACACGAATTCCCTGTGATCTTTATGCCAACTCAGTCCTGCAGGAAAATGGCAGAACCAAGGTACAAACAAGATCCTTCCTGCCCCCAAGCCCTCTGTCTCACCCTAGGAGGAGCTCCTAGATCTTCGGCAGTCATCGTTTACATTTATGAAGGACTTAGCTTATGCCAGACACAGTGCAAAACTCTCTACATTAATTTTGCCATTTTATCTTCAAAGCACCTCTGTCAGGAAAGTTCTGTTCATCTAGATGCTTGGACAGAGAAACCGAGGTACAGAAAGAATGAGTTGCCCAAGGTTATGGGACAAGGAAGTAGCATATCTCAGAGATGAAGGTCTTCGTGTCTATTTATTATTCCAGAGCCAAACTACACTAGAACATTTCAAACTTTCTCAGCACGAGTTACCCATCTATAAAATGGGAATAATAGCATCTGCTCTTGAGCTTTATTAACACATAAATGACCTGGCACACAGTAGACACCCAAGGCTGGAGCCTCTTTCCCTCTGTCCCATATAATGATGTCATGGTATTAGAGCATAATGCTGACCTGCCACCCGTTCCTACCAATCCAAATGTCTGAGCATGCCCTTGGAATGAAGGTTTAATTTTGCTTTGTTTTTTAAGCCACAATTCTGACTGATATTGCTCTACCCACTTGATAAACAATGCGGGAAGGGGATGCATAAAAGGAGGTGGGAGGAGAATGCCAGTGTGTGGTGCTGCTTCTCCAAGGAAAAGGCAACCAGCCAGTTCAGGAAGTCAAACCAATTGAGGTGGTGGCAGTGACCAGTCCTTTCCACTCAAGAGGAAATGATAAAGCCTTTATGTATATTGTTTTTAAGGGAAAGTGGCTAAAACTTTCACACCATCAATGGTCCCAACTTCTCTGGTCTTTGATGTTTCCATCTGCAAACATCCCAGGGAGGCGGCATGATTTCTGAGTTCCTCCCAGTTCCAGATGCCCATGGGGGTGTGGAAGGGTGCAGGGGCAGGGGAGAGGAAGAGGACAAGAAGGAAGAACAGGAGAGAGGCTCTAAGAAGTTTCTTTACCTAGAAAATGACTGTGAGATCTCAAAGAGCTATTCTGTTCTAAGGCTTATGGTAACAAACAGATGGGAAACTCCCTGAGAAACTGAGAGGAAAGATGCTACAGACGTGCAAACTATTACAGTGTTGTCCTAACAAAATGAGCTGGGAGCAATGTTTGTCTGATAGATCAGCTAAGCAGCAATTGCTTATCTGTGGTCAGGAATGCACTGTACACCTGCGGTCCAGAAGCTTAAGCGAACATCACTCAGTCGAGAGAAAGCATCTACTCTGTGCCAGACATTGAGAAAGACACTGGAGCTATAAAGATGGGAGGACATAGTGTGTGTTTTTGAGGAGCCCTTAGTCTCCTGGGGGAGACAGCTCCCTAAACTGATAATATGGCACCTATTTACATGGGAATGACATATGCAGACACAATGTTTAGGAAACGCACACAAAGAAGGTGATGCTAAGTCTTCTGAGGGAGGTGAGAGCAGGCTTCAGAGGGAAAGGATACCTCGACACTCCTGCCTGTGTACATCAGAACCTGCGAGGCTCAAGAGGAGGTGGTGCTGCCATTCGTGGCAGAAAAAAAAGGCACATGGAAAGACCCAGAAGAAGGAAACTGGTAGAGGATGTCAACCCATTCATCCAAGGAAACTTTCTGAACTAGAACCCAGCCCAAAGGAGCTCAAGGACAAATGAATTTCTAAAACCTCCATTTCTAACCTTTAAATCTTAATTATATGGTATATGCAAAGCTTGTAGCACATACCTTCACATATAGCAGCTGCTCAATAGATAATGATTATTATCAGTGTGAAAGGGGGACAGAGGGAACTACAGAAATGCTTTCAGTAGTGGGGCTTTGTCCTGGGATGTTCTTTTTTAATCAGACACTTTTGATATGGTTTTTCATTCAATTCTGCAAGCATTTACTGAGTGGCAGCTGTGTTTCAGGTGCTCAGAGAGAAAAGCAGAGCTGCCTCTCGGCTGATGTGCACCAGCGTATTATAGAAGGCTTCTATTCTGGGGAGCTGGGGTACACAAATTAATGGTTAATTAACCTTTGGTTAATTGCGAATATCCACTCTGGATTCAGGAATGAATAAGACCCAGTCCTTACTCAATGATTTGCAATCAGCTGGGTCAGTTGATAGATCTTTCTTATGGCAGGAAGGTGGGAGACCAACTCTGCCACCGAGGTACCATATCACTTGAACAAGTGACAAGAACTAGTCATTTGAATGATTTGCAAACTAGTTCCTCCATGTAAGATAGGAAATAATAATTTCATCTTTCCTACCTCACCAGGATTACACTGGTTGACAAGCTATTGTGTCTCAGCTCCAGACACACCCTTGCATTCCCTGTTAGAGCTGGGACTTTGACAACCGCACTATCCCTTTCCCTGCAGGTTCCCTGATCTGTTCCACCAATAGGAGGCATAGAGGAAAGCAGAAGGCAAGAGTTCAGGAAGAAGAGACATGCTTCTTCTGCTTTCCTTGCTGTTCTTGTGAGGATCACCCTAGAAACAATCTTCATCTGGCAGCAGCACTACTGGGTCCAGTTTCCAGATTTTTCCACACCCTCCAACCAGCCTCATGCCCTCCCAGATGCACAAGCACCAGCCAAGCAGCACCTCTCCTCACAGGCATAGGTCCCAGCTCCACAGGGTCCCTTTGCCATATTTCTTGGATCTGATAACCCCACTGTCTTCTTTTTATTCCCCCACACCTAAAGATAATAACTGCTTCCTAGGGTTATTTAATTGCCTTTTATGTGTTGTTTTTATGGGTTTGTTTTGTTTTTAGCCTTTTCTATCCTCTCATACTTATTTAACCAATTCACTTTATTAAATTCTCTCTGTTAAAATAACTAGTATGGTTTCTAATTTCTACACTGGATCCTGACTGATAGAGTGATGCTGTGAAAACCAATCTATGTTTACTTCCGAAAGTATGTTTCATGGCTCTGCCATGTACCAGGCATCATATTAAGGGCTAAGGACATCAAGATGAAAAATGCAGGGTCTTGACCTTAGGGATGCTAATGAGCTAGAGAGACAGATGTACCCCCAAGAACTCTGCCTGTAAACCTAATCAGGCAAGGCTTCAGGCTAAAATGCAAGTATTGTAAATGAAGTGGTGTGGTGACAACTGAGCTTCTGCTTGAAAAAAGAGTGGGATTTTAAGGGAAAGAGGAACAGATTGGGTGGAGGCCAAGGCAGTAGAGCAAGCAAGAGCCCTGAGAAATGCAAATGTTCAGAATGCCAGGAAAAGATAAGTAGTTCTGCAGAGTCATGACAGATGGGCGGATATAGGAGTGAGGCAGGGAGGGCTTGGGTAGCAGGCAAAGAATTTGGACCCCTATGCTCCCATAGGTAACAGGGAGTCATTGATTAAGAAATGGCATGTTAAGGGCGGCTGCCGTGGCTCAGCAGGCAGAGCTCCGACCTGCCGTGCTGGAGGTCTGGAGTTCGATCCCTGGTGCCTCCTGCCCATATGAAAATTAAAAAAAAAAAAAAAGAAGAAATGGCATGTTCAGATCTGCCTTTTCTGAGATTACCATGACTCTCAGAGGAAGGTTGGATTTGGAAGGAGGTGGGACCCCCGTGGAAGCTAATGAGGGCCAAAGTAAGGCAGTGGTGGGGCAGGTGGAAGGAGTGGGTTTAAATAAGATAGCATATGCAAAGTTGCTTCAAAGCACAGGGCATTGCAATAGAAAATCAAAGTGGGGTTCTCATGTCCCCCCTGTCAGAATGTCACACTTATTACCAACAGTAACCCATTCCAAAGTTGGCAGCCCAGGCAACTTCATTTTCTTGGTCTTGTGCACTCCTCAGTACCCCTTCAAAAACAGATTAGCTGACATGCCAACAGGAGGCTTTTTGAATCATTTCTTGTTCAGTCAATTTCTTTTCTCATGATAATATCAACATGCAGTCTAGGCATTAACTCCTTCCACAGCTCAAACCCTTTTCAGGGAAGCCTGGTGGTCAGTGCTTTGTTGGATCTTAAAATGACTTCTGGGCCAGAAGATCTTGAGGGATAGAGTGTGGCTGGGATTGAACATGGCTCTGACAATTACTGGCCTCGGAAAGGCAAGCCAACTCTGTCAGCTCATTTCCCTAATCTGTAAAATGGGAATCCCAATGCCTACTGTTTCCTGGGATATAAAAAGAATGTCCATAAAATACCTGGCATGGAGCTTAGATGACTTGAATGCCCTGTCCCTGAGGGCAGAGAGTTTTTACTTTGTTCACGGCTTGATATTTACTGACTGGCTAGCACATCTGAATTATCACCTCCTGGTTGTGTTTTGTTTTGTTTTATTAGTGCTTACTTTTTGCATGAATGTCACAAAACTCACCTCTGCATTCTTGTGGAAAGCAGTAAACTCAGTCATGGATTCCTGAGATTACATTCCCATCACTCTTTGGTGTTTTCCAAAGGCTTTTATTTACATGAATATGTTAACCCTATTTGGAAGCCAGTAGATGGTTATGTCCACATCACAAGACAGGAAACTGAGATCCAAAAAGGAGTGTGACTTGATAACATTCTCGAAGCTAGAAATAACAATGCTGGCACTGGAATCCAGATGTGTTTCATTATACAGTCCATCCCACCCTGTGCCCTCAAATGGTGATAAGATGGCCATGATTCTGTTTGGAATTATGTTGGATGAGAGTTGGAAGGCATGCACTTGAGCTAATGGAAGACAATGGGGTGGAGTGCTGAGTTCTTCCTGGTCCAAAGGTAAGCCAGTTATCCCCATTTGGAAGCTACCCCTGAGGACTCCCTGCTTACAGCCTTCCTCTCCACTTAGAATGTGCTCAAGCCACAGCAGATGCTGTCTTTTCACTTCCCTTTCTTTCCTTCCTTCTCTCTTTCCATATATATATATTTCCTCCCCATAGGGACAAGGCAGATCATGTAACTGACCACATTTTCCTTTTTTTTACCCTGGCCACCAGGAAGCTCACAAATTTGTCTGGGGCTCAATTTAAATAAAAGTATATGATCCAGTGATATCTATATTAATCCTAACTTTTCCTCTATTTTTCATCTTCTCCTCTACTCATAGTTTCTATGATTTTGTTATATTTTCCCCTTTTAGTAAGTGAGCTATAAATGTATATTATTAAATATTTTTAAAAGCAAAGAAGAGTATACATAAATAATATCTAGGACATTTCATTTTCAGACCTATAAATGAGAACATAAGTACCTACCCCTTAGTACTGTTATGAGGATGAAATATGACAAAATGCATAAAATTTTAACAGAGATTTGCACATGGCAGGGGCCTGGTAAATGTGTTCCCCTTTCCTCTTAGGAAATACAAATGAGGGACTAACATGCAGCCTGGTGAAAATCAAATATATCAGAGCTGAGTTATAGATATACATAGCCACAGCTAAAATACCCTCACAAACACATGAGCATACCCTGCCATAACCATGACGGTCTTTGACAGTTCCTGTCATCAGATACCAACACCCTCTAAGGATGCACCATGGTAATGAAGCTTTCTGCACTGTTGATATCCAGTTGGCCATGAACTTGGGTTAAGACTTTGTTACGTGTTGAATTGTGTCCTCTGAAAAGATACGTTTGATTTCTAACCTCTACTTCCATGAATGTGACCTTAGTGGACATAAGCTGCCATTAGTTAAGATGAAGCCAAACTGGATTAGTGTGGGTCCTAATGCAATATGATGGGTGTCCTAATGAGATGGAGGAAACCAGACACAGACAAAGGCAGACATGAGCAAAGACAGATATGTAACAATGGAAGCAGACACTGAGGTGCTGCAGCTGCAAGCCAAGTAACACCAAAGGTTGCTGGTAAGCTAACCGAAGTCAGGAAGAGACGAGGAAGGATTCTCTTCTACAAGTTTCAGAGGGAGCATGGCCATGTTGAAGCCTTCATTTCAGACTTCGAGTTATCACAACAGTGAGACAATAAATTTACCTTGTTTTAAGCCACCTAGTTTGTTACAGCAGCCCTGTGAAATGAAAGCAGTCCTTGACCTCAGTTTCCTCACCTATAAAATGGGAATAATATTACCTCTCTCCTCAGGCTGTAATGAAAATTACCTGAAATTAAGTCTACGAATTGTTTAAATCACACAAAGTGCTCAAAGATAGTAATTAGTTTTAAGTTTTAAGCACAATGATTGGTTTTGCTGTTATTCCTTGTACTTTTATTTTACATTACCCTATCTCATCTACTCTTCCCAATCTTGAGAAGAAAGCATTATAACATTCAATTCGCAGACAAGGAAATTGAGGCTTAGGAAGGTTTTTTAACTTTTTCAATTTATAAAGTTATGGAGAATGATTTTTGTATGTAAAGGTTTTACATTGGCCTAAATTTGTAGATGACAACCTTGGCAAGCAACCTCAAGTCCAGGCCATGACAAATCTGCATTTTAACCAGTATAGGACAATGATGGAATGTGCACCACCCAGCACAGCATCAGGTTCATTTCAGGAATTCTAAGACTGGTTCTTGAGTATAGGCTTTGATGCAAAAGTGAAAATTATGGATAAACCTAGAGTTCCATTTGGGCATCTGTGCCAGTTTGAATTTGTTATGTACCCCAGAAAAGCCATGTCCTTTAATCCTCATTCCATATTGCCAAGAAGGATCTTTTTGCCTGTTGCCATGGAGATGTGACCCACCCAATGGTGGGTGGTAACCTTTGCTTAGATGGTTTCCATGGAGATATGTCTCCACCAATTCAAGGTGGGGTTGCTTACTGGAGCCTTTTAAGACGGAACTATTTTGGAAAAAGCTTTAGAGCCACCAGAACCAACAGAGCCAACAAAATGGACAGAGACCAGGGAAGGCCTTTGAAGTTTCCTGGGGAGAAAGCTAGCAGACATCGTCATGTGCCCTTCCAGCTAAGAGAGAAACCCCAAACATCACCAGCCTTCTCCAACCAAGGTATCTTTCCCTGGATGCCTTAATTTGGACATTGTTATAGCTTTGTCTTAATTTGGACATTTTCATGGCCTTAGAACTGTAAGCTTGCAATTTAATAAATTCCCTTTTTTAAAATCCATTCCAGTTCTGGTATATTACATTCCGGCAGCTTGTAAACTAATACAGATTTTGCTACCAGAGAAGCGGGGTGCTACTGCCATTTGCAAATACCAATCATGTTGGAATGGCTTTTTAAATGGATAAGGGGAAGATTCTGGAATCTTTGAGGAGCTTCATAAAGAAGGCCTAGAATGCTTTGAAGAGACTGGTGGTAGAAATGTGGACTCTCAAGATACCTCTGATGAGGCTGTAGACAGAAATGAGGAATGTGTCACTGCAAACTGAAAGGAAGGTAACCCTTGTTTTTAAATGGCAAATAATTTAGCCAAATTGAGTACTGCTATTGGATGGAAGTTAGAATTTAAAGAAGACAATCCAGGATACTTAACAGAGGAATTTCCAAACTAAATGTGGAAAAGACAGCCTTTCTTCTCCTTGTAGCTTATAGTGAAATGCAACAGGAAAGAGATAAGTTGAGAACCGAACTCTTGAGTATAAAGAAACCAGAAACTGATGGTCTGAAAAGTTCTGGGCTTCCAGAAGGAGAGATCCCTGAGTGCCCCACATGAGGATTTAACCAAACATGGAATCAGTCAGCCATTTCAGAAAAAGCTAGAATTGGAGATGGAGTTTTCCAGGAAGGATTTGTGGAAAGTCCTTTTGTCTGCTGGACATGATCCCAGTGTATTGCAAAGGAAACCAACAAAAGTGTTGTGAGATCTGTGTAAAAGGAACCCTGCCATTCTGGACTAAAAGTCAGAGAAAAATAACTTCAGGGACAGAACCATGGAAGCTAAGGACTGAAGTCAGAAAACCTTGGGACAGGAAAACAGACCCACCCTTGCACTTGGGAAGGATTAGTTTGCCCCAAAGGCAGAGGGTGGGCCTTCCACCTTCTTGCTCAAGGGTTGTGCCACCTCAGGTCTTGGAAAGGGTGGAGCACATCCCTTGGGGATTGGGGAGAGCCTGCCTGCCACCCCATTGTTCTGGAGGGTTGAGTGTGTGCTCCGGAAATGGTATAAAGCCCTGGTGTGACCCCAATGCTTGGAGAGGGTGGAGCTGAGAAAAAGGTGGCCTCCTCAATGTCCCCCAAGATTGCATTTGGACAGAGCTGGGCTGCTGTGTAGGCCCTTGGAAAGGGTGGAATTGCAGCTTTCCAAAGCCCTGAGGATAAATAACTTTCAGACTTTGAAATCTAGTGGGCTTTGCCCTGTAGGTTTACAAGACTGCTTGGGTCCAGTGACCCTCTGTGTTCCTTCCAATTTATCCCTATAGAAACAGCGATATTTTCCTATGACTGTCCCTCCTTTGTATGTTGGCAGCAAATAACTTGATCTGAGTTTTACAGGTCTACAGCCAGAGGAGAATTTTGCCTGAGGACAGACCATGCCTGTAGCTGACTTTGAGATGATTTTGTACTGTTTCTGACTTTGTGTTGTATTTGTATTGTAACCGAAATGGCTTATGGCTTTCTGTTATTGTGATGGGAAAAATATATATTTTGCATTTGGAAAGAACATGTCTTTTTTGGGCCCAAAGATTAGAATGTGTCATTTGAATCTGTTGTGTACCCAAGAAAAGCTATGTCCTTTAATCCTCATTCAATATTGCCAGGTAGGATCTTTTTGATTGTTGCCATAGAGATGTGACCCACCCAATGGTGGGTGGTAACCTTTGATTAGATGGTTTCCATGGAGATGTCTCCACCCATTCAAGGTGGGGTTGCTTACTGGAGCCTTTTAAGAGGGAACCATTTTGGAAAAAAAGCTTTAGAGCCACAATAACTAACAGAGCCAACAGAAAAGTCAAAGTCCTGGAGAAGCCATTGAAGATTTCTGGAGAGAAAGCTAGCAGATATCAACCTATGACATTCCAGCTGAGAGAGAAATATCATTGGCCTTCTTGAACCAAGTTATCTTTTCCTGGATGCTTTAATATGGACATTTGTGATAGTCTTGCTTAATTTGGAAATTTTCATGGCCTTAGAACTGTAAACTTGCAACTTAATAAATTCCCTTTCTTAAAAGCTGTTCCAGTTCTGGTATATCACATTCCAGCAGCTTGCAAACTAATACAGCATCAAACTAACCCTTTTTAAGCTAAGAAGAGTGCATTCTCACCAGTTTTACTAGTCAGCATTATAGTACTGCTGTTTGACAAGTAAAGCACTGGGTGCTGCCAGAATTGCTTTGCCTTGGGGGCTGAGGAGCCCAAATAGATCTGGGCTCACATCCTAGATTTTAGTACTGTTAAAATATCATATCTTTGTTAACCTAATGAATACCTAACACTTAGGCTTAAAAAGAGATAAATAGCCCAACTATTCCAATCTTGAACTTGAAGCTGGATGAAACTCTTGAGTCAAATAAAAAATACTTACTCATCAAGGTATCTGAGGTATTTCCTTCTTATGCAATGTAATTCTCAAGACAGATACTATAGGAATCACTTTTTTATGGGGTGAAACCTCTAGCTTGGGGGGAAACTTACCAACAAGAGACTAGTACTACCATTTCGCATTCATCTTATCATTCATTTCATCCCTTTCTGTCACTCAAACTTCCAGATTTTTCTCTCTTAAGAAAATATTCAACTTATTCCATGCAAAATGGGTTCTAATATGAGCTACCCCATCACATCAGGGAGATACCATAAGTATTATATAAACTTCTATTTCTGCAAAATTTTCTTAATAACTCTCATGTTACCTGTTCCCTGGAAGTTTAGAAGATTTGCATTGTCTTCATACACCCCCAAAACTCGGCATGATTTGTTCAAAATTTTACTAGTCAGCATTGAAATACAAAAAATGGTCCATCATGCACAATGATAAACTACCCCATGTGGTTTGGATAAATTAAATACGTTAAGCTTTCAGTCTCCCTAACGATTGGGAAATGAAACAGCTGTGATTTATGACTCCAGCTGATAGGCTAGATCTGAAGTTTACACTTTGAAAAATGCTGTATTTAAATTCTCTTATAAATAAAAAATCATATTTCTCTAAAATCCAACCTTAGATGTATAGGCAATAAATTAGAGATGCTCTAGGACTGATGACTTTCTTCCTTGAAAAAAGGCACCAAGTGAACTATGCATTTGTGTTTATTATAGTCTGTGTCCATGTGACCAGTTAATCAGCACTTATTTCTATTTTCTGTCAAATAGAGGGTAGGGATTGCCCATCGTAATGATCACTGTTGGAATGACCTGCATCAGTTCAGTTGTGAAGGTGATCTGTTGTAGTTTTTAAGGCCAGAGCAAATATGTTTATCTTAATCATGTGGCTTCCAAAGTCTTGATGCAAATATTCTGGGTTCTCTGTTCTTCTTTGTATGTTTACTTAAATGAAAAGACTGCTCTTGGCTTCTACTTTCCTTTCCCCCAAAATAACAGAACAGAAATGGGAGGGAAATGCACTTGGAGAAGAGTTGACTGACCCAGAGTTCAGTTTGGCCACTGCATCTCTCTAATTTTGACGGTGGGCAAATTTCTTCCCCTTCTCTGGGATCTTTATACTGAAGGGATTGGCATATTTGACTCCTAAATTCCATTATTTCACTGACAATTAAATAGTTAATTACTCTATGTGGTAGATAGAACAACGTAACCCAGAAAACTATGTTCTTAATCTTAACCATTATGGTGGGTGTGAAGGCATTGTAGATAAGACCTTTTGAGGAAGTTATTTTTAGTTAAGGTGAAGCCAACTGATTAGGATGGGTATTAATCTGTTACTGGAGAAGGCCATAATGAGAAAGCCACAGAATATGACAGAGGTCAACAGAACCTGGGGAAGGCATTGCATGTGCCTTGCCGTGTGATAGAAAAGCTAAGGATAAAGGACGTCTGGCGGCCAGCCCCAGAGCACCAAGGTCTTTGGAGAGGAAGTATTGCCTTGCTGATGCACCAAGTTTGGACTTTTCCTAGTCTCAAAACCATGAGCCAATAAATTCTCATTGTTTAAGCCAACCCATTGTATGGTATTTATTTTAGCTTGTGGGAAACTAAAACACACTTTAACCTAGGGTTTAGACTGCAACGAATCTAAATTCAAATCCCTTGACAAGTTACTTTTTCCACCAGAGCCCCAATTTCCCCAGTATAAAATGAGGATAAATATCCCCATTACACAGAATTGCCACAAAGATTAGACAAGATAACATTCACAGCATACTTAGAACAATTCTTGGCACGCAGTAAGCACTCCATAAATTCTGGTTGTCATTATTATTTTTATAATTATTAGTATCAATATTTTCATGATCTTCTAGACAATACCAGCTGTTAAAAGGGGGGTGGGGTGAAAATCATATACTTCAGAGAGGGGGTGACATTCCTGCAACAGCCCTTGCTCATATTTTATTCAAGGCATAGATCCAGAGTCAGCCCAAGGTAAAAGAAGTAGGAGGTATCCTGAGGCTTCCATTTCCCTTAAGATTCACTGGAAGCTGTCTAAGGCCTCACAGACATGAACCTAAATTCGATCTTTGCCACAAATTAGGTCTTGGGGTTGGGCAAATCAGGTAACCATTTTGAAAAACCTCAGTTTTCACATCTATGGTTGAGGTAGACATTAAGTTAAATTGTGGCTACAAAGCACTTAGCTTTGTGTCTGTCCCAAGTAAGAGCTCAAAGAAATAAAAATTGTAATTAATATTATTATTATTGCTATTATTACTATCATTATCGATTTCCTGCCCCTGCTAAACCCAAACCCACTCAGCAGCCAGGGTTCTGACATTTCCTTTGGGATCCCATCACTTCCTTTCTGCTTTTACTTCACTGTCCCACTTGACAGGTCCTTCCATTTTCTCTGTCTAGTTTTTACAGAAGTCCTCAACTTGCTGAGAAATACCCTCATCTCATTTATGATTCATGAGGCACTGAGTATACAGATGGCACTATATAAATGTTTAATAATCACCATATGGTTTCCCCAGAAATTCTGTCACTCAACGAGAAATGCAGACTGAAGGTGTCTCATATGTGAAATAAATATAAGACAGACTTCTCTTCTCCTGACCCCTCTGTTGTCACCGGCACCCCAGAATACTGAGGGAAACAGCTCACAGCAGTCTGGTAGGTGCTTAAAAACTACCAAATTTAGCTAGTCTAAATTTATCATTTTAAAAAGATAAAATAACATGAAAATATCTTTAGAAAGATAAATGGCTCTCACACTGGATATTACTCTTCTGTGTCAAAGATAGTTCAGTTGCTCCGCTAATATCCCACATCTATTTTAATTATTCTATTACAAGTCACTGTTTTAAGTGGCTGAGGAACCATAACATCTTCAACTGGGTCTACTTCCATTCTGATGTTGTTTCTTCTGGTTGTTGTCTTCATGTGCTTTGCAGCAGCTGCTCCTCTGTGGTTCTGCACTTCTGTATGGAGTTGCATATGTAATGGAGAAACTGCACATTTGACAAATGGAAATAGTGCTTGTCTGGCCTAATGACAGTGGTTGATGTGCTTTCTTGACCTGTAGTTGTTGCAGCTGAATGATCCTGGTAATTAATTGAGAAATCATTTGTCGATAGTTTTCTAATGAAAGAGCAAGGTGAAGAAGAGAGACTGCTATGGTTCCAGAAGCTGTATTTCCCTTAGCAGAAGGAGCGCTGGTATGGGCCGTTTACTGAATTCCATATCTCTGTGTATAAAATGAAAATGCACTTCTTTTGGTCAACACTTGTGGAGCCCCAGCTATGTGCTAGGGCACAGACCATGCCGGTTGGCTTATAGGCTGAATATGACTCTCAGATTCAGTCTGTGTGTTGTGCTCAGATGAATAGCTTTGTGCTTTTGTTAAAATTGGAAGCAAATTGCCATTACTTAAAAATCAGATTTCACAATTAAAATCTAGACTTCTAGCATCTCTTGGAATAATTAGACTTCTGATAGCACTGGGCTGGGATTTCCGCAGGGTAACAGTTTTCTCAACTTGGGTAGCTGCTGCCTCCTGGTGATGGGCCATTGGTGCCTGAGTTTGCCCCTAGCTCCACCATTCCACTCCTTCATTCGTTAGTGCTAAAAAGCTGGGCCCTGTGGGATTTCCAGTTGGAGAGCCCTATTTTCCATTTTGAGCACACAAAACAAGTGGAAAAATATGGTTCTAGTCCTGCCTTAAAGTACACACAGTGGCGTAAGTTTTTACTACAGTAAACACTGTCCTAGCAAAGTAGGAAAATTAGGCTTTCTAGTTTATTAAAGATTCTGTACAGTAAAGCCATTTCACATCTATCATGACAGCTACCATATGCAAGTAGCCATTTAAAAGCATTTATAATTCTCTGTCTCCAGTAGTAGTTGGGGTGGAATTAAAGGAGGATTAGACCTGGAATCCCAAGCCCTGAACATGGGTTTCAGTTCAGTCACTGATTGCTGGTGGCCCTGAGTCAGTTCTTCACTTCTGTAGGCCTCCTGTTCTTCCGGATCAACAGGGTAAGAGATGGAAGAGCGTTGCCTAAACTGTAATGTTGAATTCCAGGGAGCAGCAGACTACAGCCACTTGTTCTTATTAATAAAGTTTTATTGGAACACAATCACAGTGATTAGTTTATAAATCATCCACGGTTGTTTTCATATCACGTGAGCAATTGCAACACAGACTGTATGGTCTTCAGAGCATGAAATATTTATGGTCTAGTCCTTTAAGGAAAACTTTGCCAACCTCTGCTTTACACAGAAATGAACTATAGTAATAATAATGCCCATTATTATTGAACATGATATCTTTTATCTTAAGAAGGTGCTTTAATATGCACAGATCCTCCAAATCTTTACTAGGATCCTCACTTTTCATCAGCCCGCTCCAAACGTGCTGAGGTGCGTTTCTAAGCTTTCTGATTGATACAGCCATTTGTTTCTTTTGTTAGGAGAGTAAATTCCCTGTGTTCTCCAATGGTTGGACTATGCCCAGCCTTGGAATGGAGCTTGCCCCAAGCATCTCTTCTCTTCATGGGATGACTCTCTGGGCGTGGGAGCCTTGGATCACCCTCTGAAACACCAGGGATCAGAAGTCAGAAGAGGCCCTTTAAACAAGAGAGAAGTGTGACTTGTTTGGAATTCTTCTATGGAATGGCACTGAAAGAAAGAGAAAGGAACCAGATTTCAGAAAGCAAGACATAGAGCTATACCCCAGTTAAGGCTTCAAAAGCTGGCAGAGGACTACAGGGGTTCAAATCTTGTTATTTTTTCTCACTTACTAGTTGTGTGACATTAGGCTGGTACATAACCTTGCTGTGCCTCATTTCCTCATCTGCAAAATGGGAAGAATGATAATATCTTTCTCGGAGAATTTTATAAGGACCAAGTGGGGCAATAATCACAAGACACATACAACAGTATGTGGTGTAGGCTCCTGTGTAGCCATGTGCTCCAGTGACCTGTTTTGTACCAGGCCTTACACAATATGGCCCGAACCAGATTATTTCAGAATCTAAACTCCAGAGTAGTCTTCAAAGTGCGGCCACTTGGCCACCCAGTTCAGAAATTCCTAAGTCTTGTTACTAATTCAGATTCCAGAAGCCCACCACAGACTTTCTACAACAGAATTTTATGTTAGTGCTGAGACCCTGGACTTTAACATGATTCCCAGATGACTCTGATGGACCCTAAAATGTGATCATTGCAACCTAGGGAGAGCAGCCCCCTCTTGCTTTTCAGATCACTCATAAAGTAAAAGAAGTCCCATGGCCACTTTAAGTCTCAAAATACAGTCTCCATTCAGAAACTTAAAAAATTCAGCTCAACATATTAATCAAAACTCCTATCTTTATTCAAGGATAAGAATCCCTTCCCCTGGCCCATGCAATGAGGGCCTATAAAAGGCAGGTGGTCTACCTTGGGGAAGGGCCACTTCTTGCCAACTTCCCCATTGCTAGTTGTTGTTTCTAACCCTCCCTCCCATTCAGAGTGATAAGGGAAGAAAGAAAGTCTTTATTTAGCTGGTACTGATGCAAAATGACTTTGATTTCTTTGGGCCCAACAGACACATTCTATGGATTCTTCACTTTGGCCAGCTCCAAAATGGGCCAAATGTTGGGCCCTTCTACTGCAGCTGCAGTGACATGGACGCAGATTCACGTGGACCCAAGGATAGAGTTCTATACTCTAGACCCCCCATCTACTCCCACACACAAACAGGCAGTAAGAATGGATGGGTGGCAAAAGACTTCAAGGCCAGATACATGCCCACCTCTGGGCCAAAGGAAACATTCATGTATCTTTCGTCTGTGATAAATTTGCTTAGTACAGGGAGATGAGGCAGCTTTATACTGCCACAAAGCAGTTCACCAGCCCATCTCTCTTGCCCAATAGGGTTTCCTGGCATAAATTGGACATCAATCCACTACTCAGCCCAAACTCCTGTGTACATACTTCAAGCTCTCTGAGCAGTCCCAATGAAGGCACCCTTCTCACTTGGCTTGAGGTACAAACATTCCACCTACCTAACTCTTTAGAAAGAGACACATAGCCTTTTGATAGCTCTTTCCCATCTAAATTCACCTAATATAATACTCCCTCTCCATTCACTCCTGACAAGTTTATGTTCCACTTGTGGTCGAGGGCCTTTTTAGATTAATAAGACTGGTTCTCAGACATTCCCTTTGAAATTCTGTAGTTGATGATGGATATCTACTGAATCTTAGCCTCATAAGTTAAAACTTCTAATATATATCATGATGTCATTTTCAGGATTATTTTTGAGAAATGTACTTTCCTTAATGAAACATGTAAAACTCAAGAAATCACTCCTCTAGGAAAATACCCCGATTCTTCAACATACTGCAGCTAGCTTACGCTCTCATCCTAGGCTCAACCTCAACAACAGTCTATAGAGATGGCAACACCTG
The DNA here is from genome assembly GCA_004026745.1 of Myrmecophaga tridactyla. Lineage (NCBI taxonomy): Eukaryota > Metazoa > Chordata > Mammalia > Pilosa > Myrmecophagidae > Myrmecophaga > Myrmecophaga tridactyla. The sequence continues at coordinate 31,575 of PVIY010019730.1, forward strand.
TAGACAACTGAGTCAATCATCATTTTCAGTAGACTAGACCCCATGAGGATGACATGTCCCTTCTCCAATGATGCTGTATCACATGTCTTAATGTTTATCACCCTGCATAGCAACTGTTTATTGCTGCTTCCCCATTAGACACAAATTTCTCACAAACACACCTCTATCTTATCCATCTCTGTATTTCCAATGCCAGCAAAGGTTCAATACTTAGAAGTCACTAAATATATGTTGAATTGGATGAAAATACTCCTCCCTTTCCAAACTCACTTCTTATCAGTTCCCTCAGTCACCCTGAGGTAGAAAAAGCTGATAGCAGCTTAAAACACTGTATTGTCCAGGCGTATCTGTGAATATATGAAATCATTAAGAAAAAGGAATAAACTTGATGACAGAATTTAAGGAGCCAGCCCTTTCGGACATTATAAGTGGATAGCCCATCCTTGTAACATTTTATTGCACATTTTGTCCAGATAGGTCCTGGGTTCCATCCACCCCTGTATCACAATATCTAGTCCGCAGCCAGAGATCTATTTGAGGCACAGACTCACTGACTGTTCTTTTTTCTTTTTTAAAAGTTCCTCTTTTGTAAAAATTAGAATTTTCTCTGTAACTCGCATATGTTGTTGGGCTTTGTAGGGAAAAGGGAAAACTATAATTCTCATCCTAGTTAAGTGAACCACAGACTGGCAAGATTTTGAGAAGTACCATAAAGTATCATCTACACCAATGAACTCAGCTTCTCTTCTCCTGAGAATCAAATTGCTTTATTGTACTGTTCACAAGTCCTCCACTTACTCTATGCTCTTATGACATTTTGATCATCCCTTCAGCAAAGCATTTATCATTCCCTGTCATGGTTAGTTCACAAATGTCTGTCCCTTCAGGTCTCCTCAGAGGAAGGGATTTTGTCTTATTCATCTCAGAAAGCTTAGCACCCAAAACATGTAGTAGGGTAGTTTTGGTCAAATGGGTGGATATTATTAATGGATGGATATTAATGATGGATGGAAGATGGATGGAAAGATAAATGATCTCATCTCCTGTATATTTACTATGTGGAAATTAGAACCACACAGCGTCTCTGCCTCCACTCAAAGCCAGGCAGTGGTCAGGGAGGATCTGGGAGTAATCACTACTCTTCATCATTAATACCTGAAGCAATAACATCTCACAGCAGCATGGTATTTTGAAATGTGCATGTGTTCAAATGAGGATTCTTTATATTGAATTTCCTTTAAGATTAGGATGAGAACAATACAAGAGAATAATTATCCATAATTGTATAATAATTATTCATATTGTATAATTAATCCCTTTTACTCTTTGCTTTAAAAAATTAAGTTTTCTGGTGGTGGTGGCACACCTTGGACTTTGCAGCCAAGGTTGCAAACCATTGATCTATAGGGAATCCATCATTTGGAAGTGCCTACCGTGCACTAAGAATCATGCTAGATATATACCTGATTATACATAATCTTATATACCCAATTTCTTTAGCTCTTCATAAAAATCTTTCAAATCAAATGAGCCCCAGTCTAAACACAGGAATGTCAGTTAGCTATTCTGAAAAATATCAGAACAACTTAGAAAACTAACTCGCCCAAAATGAGCCATGTAAGTGACAGAGCTAGAATTTTAACCCAGTTTTGTCTGGTTCCAAAGGCCAATTTTTTTTTTTTTGCCACAGCATTCATTCATTCATTCATGTGTCAGGTATGGCATTCTTTCAGTGAACACTTAGAGAAAGTATGTAGCTTAGCTACTGGAACACAAAACTCTCCAGAAATGAAGAATGACCACAGTAACACTATATATCTCTTTGGCAACACGACCACATGGACTTGGAATGAAGGACAAATCATTATGGAATAAACTAGCTTTAAGCCATCCCAGTACCTCAGGCTGCTAACACAGTGTTCTGGACACAATACCAGCCCTGCCACATTACAGAAAGCCTGGCCACATAAATCATGGTGTGAGACGTCAACTCCAAGCTTCTAACCCGAAAGGCAAGCTACACGCAAATGCACTAGATCCCACTCTAGCCATATGACTTAAGAGGGGGTGTGGTAGGATTTCCTGCTGGAGAAGGAACTCCTGGGAGAGAGAAAAAGCAGCCTTGGTAGGAGGAGCAGGCCTTGCCTCCTGGGCACAATAAAAGGAGTTTCTTTGTCATCTTAGTCCCAAGAACAACTTCCCCTTTGTGATCCAATCTGCCAGCAGTTCCTGCCTGAAGGACTGGAAGAGCCTGTCATCTCCAGAACAAAGGGAGGCATCCAGAGCCTGAGGCAGTACACACAGCCAGCCAAGGGGAAGGGAACAGCTACCTTTCCTTCCCCTCACCTTGATGGCTCTGGCTACAGGTGCATCCCTGCCACCTGAGAGACACAGGCTGTCCCACCATCTGGCCTCAGAATGTTAGAAGTCAGGGAATTCTACATTCACCTCGCTGTCCACACTGGATCCTTAGCCCAGCTTGGAGCAATTTGGTTCCAACCTACATTTTCAGCTTCATCATTCATCGCTACAGGCAGCAATAACTCTACAATGTTGTTCCAGAAGATTCCTTACCTGATTACCTTCTCTCACATCTTCCCTCTGCCTGAAATTCTCTTCTCACCCTTCTCTTGGCAAACTCTTACCCAGTAGGCAACTCTGATATGAAGCCTTCAGCTGAGCTAATGACCAGATATCACTCTCCTCACTTTTATAATTCTACTGATAATGCGCCTGTCGCAGAATATTAGGATTAAATCATATTTAAATATTTGGTTCAGTTATAACTTCCTCCAGGAAGTCTTCCTCATTTCCATAATGCTCCCATAATAACACATCTTAGTAGCACTCAAGCCTGAGTGTACATCCAATAACATGCAGGACTTGTCACAACGCAGTTTGCAGGGCTCCATGCTCGAGTTTCTAATTTAGTAAGTCTGGAGTGGGAACCAAGAATGTGCATTTCTAATAAACTCCCAAGTGCTGCTGGTGCTGCTGGCTCAGGAACAATACTTTGAGAACCACTGGCCTACACTTACCTTAAACACAATTCTCTCTTCACACTTATAGCCTGTGTTGTAAATTCCTCGCTTATGAGTCCATCCCCCCAAAACTAACGTATTCAGGTAATAAGGCAATATCAGAGAAAGAAAAGCATTATAAAGGAAATAAATCAGAGTATATTGCTTATCTATTGCTGCATTACAAATTACGCCACAACTTAAAACAACAAGCATTTATTATCTCTTAGTTCCTGTGGATCAAGAATCTAGGAACAAACAGCTTAGCTGGATGATTCTGGCCAAATGTTTCACCTTAGGTTGCAGCCAAGCTGTCAGCCAGGGCTGCAGCCTCATGCACTGGCTCAACTGGGGGAAGATTATCTTGCAAGCTCATTCGTGTGATTTTTGGCAGCCCTCAATTCCCCACTGGCTGTTGGCCAAAGACTTCAATTCCTCTCCACGTGGACCTCTTCATAGGATGCCCGAGTGTCCTTAAAACTTGGCAACTGACTTCCTTCAGAGCAAATGGCCCAAAAAAGACAACAAATACCCAAAATGGAAGTCACAGTTGTTTATAATCTAATCTATATCAGTTGATCATAGTTTCGTGAGGAATGGAATGAAACAAGGATGTGAACACTGGGAGCTGGGGACCATTAGATACTAACAACCACATAGGGCAATGATAAGGAATGGAGGTAGGCTTCTATATGTATAGCGGGCACTACGCAGACTGAGACCTAAATGAACAGAAGAGACCAGCCTCCTGACAAAGTAAGAGAGTTTCAGGCAGAGGATAAAGCAAAGGCCCTGAGGCAGAAACACCTTGGTGCTTTTGAAGAAGAGAGTAGAATGTAGGCTAGTGTGGTTGTAGCAGAACCAGCAAGGCAGAGGGATATCAGATGGGGAGAAAGGGTGGGTATCATTATTAACATCAATAACACTTTTAAAGCACCTACTATGTGCAACATCTTACTGGTGTTATGAAATCAAAGCATATCATTCCTAACTTCAAAGAACTTACCTTCTAGTTGAAGAAACATTCCATGCTTTTCAATTAGTAGAACAAGAAAGAAAGTCTAGATAATTCAGTAGCAATGCATTCCCTTTACCTTGCCCACTCTTCTTCCTGTGTGACTTTCAATTATGTCTAATCAGTGCAGGAACAATCTTATTTCTCAAAGATTTGAGAAATAAGTACCAATTAATTGAGTGAATCCAGGGCCATGCTTTATATTTATCAAATTCAATGAGCCAGGACCTTTCCAATATTGGAGAATACACAACCCAGAATCATGACAAAGCAAAAAGAGGTCTTAGAGATCATTTTGTCCTTCTTTCTTCACCCCAGAGTAGATTTTTAAAGAAGAAACTGAAACCAGTGAGCTTTAGAAACCAGTTTGTTCAGCAGTCCTTCTTCCATTAATTGGATTAATGGATTTAATAATGAATGTAATGAACCCCCAGCCTATGCTGATCAATACCAGTTGCTCTTTTCCTGTCCTTCTGGCACTGAAGAGTAGGAGGTGAGTCTCAGGATTGCTAGGTCAGCCTGCTATCCACAGCCAGAGCTGCTTGGACATGGAAGGTGACAGGGGAAGGGAAAGGAGAAGGAAGAAGCCAAGAAGCAGCATCCATGCTCTCTTCTGCTCGGCCAGAGCAGTTATACGCTTATCTTCTTTAAATGTACAATTTTATAAATATGTCTGCATTTGAAAACCACTTCAAAACAGCATCCTTCCTTCTCTGATAGTATAGCCCAGAGATCAGCAAACTCTCATCTCACAGGCCAAATCCAGCCACCGTACTGTTTTTATATAATCCTGCAAGTCAGAAAGGGTGTTTATATTTTTAAATTGTTGAGAAAAAACTATGCAAAGAAAAATAATATTTTGTTATACATGAAAATTATATGAAATTCAAATGTGTGTCCATAAATAAAGTTTAGTACATAGCCACCCCCAGTCTTTAAGTATTGTCTCTGGTTGCTTTCTTGATACAATGGCAAGGTTGAGTAGTTGCTACAGCGACCATAGGGTCTGCAAACTTGGAATATTTACAATCTGAGTCTTTCCCGAAATGAAATGTCTGCCAATGCCTGGTATATAGCCAAGTGTCCAATACATCCCTCCATCCTTCCTGCACACCTGCCTTCCCTCCTTCTTCCGAGCGAAACTTTATTAAAGGTTTCTATTTAGGATACGGTTAAGTGGAACCTGTCGTTCTGCCTTTAGTTACCTCTGTATTTGGGTTTGTGATTTGGGGACACGAAATACTTAGTCCTCAGCTTCATGATACAAACCCTCTTTACCGCTGTTTGCTTTTCTAAGCAGCATCCTCAGGTCAGTGTAAGAGAAGGATCTTGAGTGAATACTGCCCCCCCCCCTCCCCCAGCCTGTCCCCAACACCGAAAGCCCTGAAAACATACACTTGAGTGGCTCCTTTCCTGTCCCTGTGGGCCATGAGAGCCTGGGTTACAGATGGAGCAGAGCTAATGTGCATAGACAGTTCCACTGCCAGAAGCTATCTGAGTTCCTGAGCAGCTGCCTAGAAAAGCAGAACGTAGAAGAGAAGGTGGGGGAGACATGGCTTGCTCTTGTGAGAGGTGTGGATTGCTAGAAAGAGTTCAATGCTAGAGAGAACCTAGGACCAAAGCAGAGGCCAATAATTCATAAATATATCAGAAAAGCTAAAATAACACATTAAGATGCATTTTAAAGGTGTTTTTCCCCACTACTACCCAAAGATAGGCAAATTAAGGCTGTATTAGGATCTCTATACCCACTTAAAAAAAAAGAAAACTTAAGATGACAAAGCAGGGTGCTTATAAGACCAGGGGAATAAAAAGACACTCAGATACATTGGGAAAGTAGTTTTAGAAACCAAATCAGTAAAATAAATTGAGCCAATATAGTTTGGCCTTTTGACAAGGGAATTCTATTCCTGGCAGCTCATCCTAAGGTATAAGTTGAAAAAAAAAAAAAAAGAGAGAGAGAGAAAAGATAAAAGAAATTCTTACAAGGTTGTTCATTGTAGCATATTTGTAATTTGTTATTTAAAGTAATTTTTATAATCCCCAAACCTTAAATGTCTGATAAGACATTTTGATTAATTAAATTACATCTAATTAACCCAATGGAAATATCTTACTGCCATTAAAATGGCCGTGTTGCAATGTGCAAAATTGCTTTTAAAATCATATTAAAGTAAAAAAAAAGAGCAGAACATCCTCTGTGCATCAAATTAATGTATTTGACTAAAGATTACCTCCGACTGAAGATTGGAGTACAGTTTCTAAGAGTTCTGTTAAGCATGGGGAGAATATGGGTGACTATTTTTCTGTTTTAATTTCTATTAAAGTTGCAATGGAACTTTGTTTTACTTATAGGCACATGACTTTTTAAAAGGAAGACAAGGAAAAAGAAGGGGAAGGAATGATCTTTGTACCATTTTTAGGGACACAAGCAACAGCTTTTCATGTGGGGGAGACTAGACCCCATTGTCCGGGGGTCTGCCTCAATACGACAACACGGAGAGCAGGACCCTAGCGGGAAGCACGCCGTGCCCCGCCCACGGGCGCTGGTAACCCTGGCATGGGGAGAGATGGATGCCCCTGAAGGGAGGAGGCAACGGAGGCCACTTGAGAGATTGACTCAGCAGGGCCAGATGGTATTTATTCAAGAGCTCATTTATTTGGATCAACTAACGTACGAAATAGCAGGGATTCTGACAAGGACATGTGATACCTCATTTCCTTGAAGATTAAAAAGCTGTAAATGCAGTATCTGTCTTCCAAAGAGAGCCTGAGGAAGTAGAGTGAGACCCAAAAGTGGCAAAGCCCCAGGCAGACGCTGGGGTCCAAGGGACAGACAGAGACAGAAGGCCATTTGCCCCAACAGCCCCTGTGGCTTCCTGAGTGGGTCTGAGCCAGCCACCCCTCCTAGCCTATCCTTCGGGCCGGTGCACCTGGTCACAGTTTGGGTATTCCTGGTCCACAGACCCCAGAGGAATAATCTGACACCTGAGACCCAGTTTAGGTTTAAAGGATAAAGTGGAAATAAAGTTACGTGACCTCCCTCTGCCTCACTTGCCTTATCTGTGAAATGGGACTATAATTCATCTTACCTCACAGAGTTACTATAAGACATAAATGATTTAATGCCTTAAAGTGCTTAGAACAGTGCCCAATACATAGTATTTATTACAATAGTAACAAATACTGGCCAGGTACTTTCATGTATGTTACCACATTTAATCTTCTCAACCCTTCTATGATGTCAGTTTTATAGCATTGATAATAGATAAAGTATCTGAGGCTTAAGGCAGTTAAAAATGTACTCAATGTCATAGACTAAATAAAACAGTCTAGTAATTGGAGACACAACTGAAGCAAGAAGGAGCCAAAAGTGAACAAGGCAGGAGTACGAGCAGTAAGCCAAGCCAGGAACCTTCTCGTAAGGAGGCCAACTGGGGAGCCTGTTTGGCTGGCTCCCTAGTCCATCCCTTTTTCCACCCTCCAGGGTCCTCGTTGATCTGTCAGCAGCTTTGCAGTGCAGCCCTCACTAAGTCACTTGCATTTCTTGGTTTCTCAACCTCAGCACAATTAACATTCTATAATGTTAATTCTCTGTTGTGGGGGGACTGTCCTGTGCATTGGGGGCTATTTAGCAGCATAACTGGCCTCTACCCACTGGGTGCCAGCAGCCCCATCTACTTCCCCAGTCATAATAATCAAAAGTGACCAAATGTTCCCTGGGGAGCAAAATTGTCTCCAGTTGAGAATTATCATCTACACAACAAGATTACAGTACTTGTGAAACTGCCTGATAGAGCCATTCTGAGAAGCAAATTTGATAAATGATTTTTTTAAATCTTTATAAAAGAAATAATGAGTTTGTCAAATAAGGTATCATTAGGAGACAAATTAAATATTACATATTAATTGTCCCATGCCAAGTGCTAAAAACAAAGTATGAACAGCTCTTCTCTTCAAAACAGTTGCAAGATAAGACAGGAAAAAAAGTTAACAAAGGCAACAAGCATCATTGGGGTTAAAGACCTAGAAAGAAATCACCCTCAATTGAGTCAATATGGGAAATTTTACAAAGGAAATAGGATCTGAGCCACTTATTGAAGGATGAGAGCAATTTCTGCAGACAAAGATGGAATCTCACATCAGAACGGGTGTGTACAAAGTCAGCCAAGTTGGTTGAGGGAAAGGCAATTGCTAAGCTGGTTCTGTCTCCTGAAATAACTCTTTCTTATTTTTAAGATTTTATTTTCATAATATATATAAACTCAAAATCTCCTATTTTAATTATTTTCAAGTGTGCAAGTCAGTGACGTTAGATTGCATTCACAATATTGTGCTACCATCACAAGGTCCATTACCCAAACTTTTTCAAACCCTCAAACAGAAACTCTACGCCCATTATGAAATAATCCCCCTTTCCTCTGACCTCCCAGCCCCTGGTAACTTGTAATCTACTACCTGTCTCTATGAATTTGCTTATTCTAGATATTCCATATAAATGAGATCATTCAATATTTTTCTTTCTTTCTTTTATTTTGGTCTGGCTTATTTCACTCATCATGACGTCTTCAAGGTTCATCCATGTTGTAGTATTTTTAAAATGTCATTCCTTTATATGACTGAATAATGGTCCATTGTATGTATATACCATATTTTGTTTATCCATTTTTCTGTGTATGGACATTTGAGTTATTTCCACCTTTTGGTTATTGTGAATAATACTGCTATGAACATCACTGTCCAAATATCTATTCAAGTCTCTGTTTTCAATATATACCAAGAAGTGGGAGTGCTAGGTCTGGTGGTAATTCTATGTTCACTTTTTGGAGAAACCACCAAACTGATTCCTGCCATGGCTGCACTGTTTTACAATCCCGATAATGAACAAGGGTGACAACTTGTCCACATTCTCACCAACACTTGTTATTTTCTGTTTGTTTTTAAATAATAATAGTAGCCATCCTAGTGGGTGTGAAATAATATCTCATTGTAGTTTTTATTTGAATTACCTGATGACCAATGATATTGAACATCTTTTCATATGCTTATTGTCCATATGTGTATCTTCTTGGGAAAAATGTCTGTTCCTGAGGCCTTTATCTGTTTTTTAAATGGGTTATTTGTCTTTTGGTTGTTGAGTTGTAATAGTTCTTTATACATTCTGGCTTTTAAACCATTTTGGATATTTGGTTAACAGTTTCTTCCATTCTGTAGACTATCTTTTCACTCTCCAGATAATGTCCTTTCTTGTTCAAAAGTTCTTAATTTTGATGAAATCATTTTACCCCTTTTTTGTTTATGCTTTTGTTGGCATATCTAAGAAATAACTGCCAGATCCAAGATTCTAAAGGATTTCCCCTATGTTTTCTTCTAAGTGTTTTATGGTTTTAGCTCTTATGTTTAGGTCCTTGATCCATTCAGAGTTAATTTTTGTATATGGTTAAGGTAGGGATCCAAGTCCATTCTTTTGCATGTGAACATCCAGTGTTTCCAGCACCATTTGTTCAAGAGGCCACTGAAAAACTCCTGTTTTTTCCCTAGAAGACCTTTCCCACTGTGAGTCACTTAACCAGTTCTAACTTATCATTCAAGTCTAAGCTCAAATATCACCTCCTCCAAGAAGACTTTGCTCTTCTCCCAGATTTGGCAAAGTACTCCTCATTGCTCCTCTTTGCACCCTGTAGCCCCCATCAATCTCTTAATGGGGCTGCTATTGGCATTTTGGGTGAATTTATTCTTCATTGAATAATCATACTGCAGTAAGTTTTAGCATCCCTGATTCTCACTCCCTTAATATCAATGCCACTCCCTGATCATGTGACAGCCAAAAATTTGCCCTGTATCTGTGCCCTTCACTCAACACTAAGCTCCTAAAGGACAGGGACTATCATTGCATCATAATAATCTCACACCATTCCTAGTTTACCGCTGGCCCTCAGTAGTTATTACCTCCTCTGTTAGAGCAGAAGATGCATCTAGGGGAATATTGTGAACTCAGTTGAGAGATAAATTAAGGCCAGACAAAAAAGAGACTTCGAATGTGCAGAGGAGCATAGACTTTATTGTATTAGGTGAAAGCGTATGAAATTGCCATTTTTGCAATTCAAAATGACTGATTTTCAGCAATTTCATAGAATGCATCCTAATGTTAGTCAGTATTATTATTTACTTAATAGTTTTCTTTAAATCAGAATACTTTTTAGCTCAGATATCTAACTCTGGTCTCACCTTAAGTATTAGCCTACATGAGATGATGGATTAGAGATACTGATTTATTTCCCTTAAAAAAAAACCCATTAAGATGAATATAGGATTCTTAAAAATTAGTGGTCATCCCTGTATCACCTAACAATAGATGCAGTCATGCTGTTGGAAATAGTAGTCTTGCAGGCTGGGAAAAGTAATGATGTTGATAGACACAAAATGTTGTGGGGAAGGAGGACGGCAGGAAGGTTAAAAAGGAAGAGAAAGGGAAGGAAGGAGAAGGGAGGAAGGAGATGCCAGAAGGTGCCATTGAGAATAAGGAAGAAACAAAAACAGAAAAGAAAGAGGAGTAAGAAGAGGAGACAGAGAAATAGGGGGAAAGGCAGAAAGAGAGAAGGGAAGGAAAAGAAGGAGGAAAGGGAATGGGGAGGAGAAGCTTGCTATTGGCTCAGATTCCTTCCTCCCCTCTGTCCCCAGGTTCCACACCAGCACTGCAGCACAATCAGTTCAGAGCCTGATTATCATGGCTGGCATAGCTAGCGCCTGCTTCATTTTAGATGAAATTAATCATTTTCATGTGTTATTTTTGGTTCAGATAATGGCCTGAGTACACAGCAGCTTCTTCATTAGCTGCCAGCAAGAATGTAAACAAGGTTGATTCTCCACTTGGCAGGTTCTATATTCAGCTCTGCCATTATGAAGCAGAATTCCCTGAGAAAGCTGACTGTCCTGCAGCCTGGGAGGGGTTGCAGAGGAGCTTTACCAGTTATGAAAGCTAATGGCTCAACAGGAGCTGGAATCACTTTGACCTCCATGTTCTCTTTTTTCAAGTTAAGTCAGGCACTATTGACATTTTGGATGGGATAATTCTTTGTTGTGAGTGGGCTGTCTGAAGCATTATAGAATGTTAAGCAGCATCTCTGGTCTCTACCCCTAGATGCCAGTAGCATCCCCCGCCCCAGAGTTGTGACAATTGAAAATGTCTCCAGACATGGCCAAATGCCAATTTTATCCTGGGGGATAAAATTGTCCCAAATTGAGAATCTCTGGTTTAAATCAATAAGTTGAGACCATAATAGTGTGACCCAAATTAAGGTGGCACAGGTTCCTACCCATTTTATTGCCAGAAGTTTGAATTCCCAAGCTACCCCATATGTGCTGAAGAACAGAATGTTCATATACATCCACTCTTGCCTTCAGGTTGGTACTGATGGTGAGAAACAGCTGCCTCACCGAACACATGCTCCAGGCTTTCCACTGGTGACCACTGAGACCATGTCCACCTGCCTTGGAAGATACCACTGCTCTCTCCTCATTAGCTTCATCTCAAGTATGTGCCATGCCTCCTCTTTAACTCCACATGGTTGACCAGATGATCAGCCAACCATATCATTCATTAGATTTTCCTGATATTTCAAGGACACTAAAGATAACCAATGACCCTACCCATGCCCTTCCAAGCTCTCAATCTTACTCTTAGCCTCTCTCCATGGCACCTGGGGTGCCACACTCTTCCCACAAGAATCTCTCTAATTAATTTCATTGAAACTTGCCCAAACTGTGTCCACTCCCTGAACCTGAACACCAACAGAAAGGATTCATATTTCTCCTCATCAAGATGAATTCTCAATCCACAAGTCCTTGCTCCTGGGTTCAGGATGATTGCTTCTCCCACCCATAGGAGTATAATCTGATGCTGTGTCCCAAGAAGGATAACCACCCATTGGGTTTACATCTGAACATTTCCTGATTCTTGGCACATAGGACATAAATAGTCCAGAACAGGTCGTTCTTCTTCAGTTTGTCCTCATCAAGGCTCAAATGAAGTGCTAGGAGACAGCACCATAAGCCCAAGTGATTATTGTAGAACATGGTGAGATATCATGAACACCTAGAGTAAAGAACCCCCTGAGGTGGCCAAGGAGGACTTCCTAGAGGAAGGGAAGCACTAGAGGCATCCTGAAAGGTGACCAGAAGTGGGCTGGAAAAAGTTTAGGGAGAGATGGAATGGGAGTGGAAGTGGGAGCCACTTTCTTATACAAATGCCCCATGGTAGAAAGCAGCCTGTATATCTGTATATAAAGAAAGATACAAGGAATACAACTTTTCAAGGATGCAAAGTACACAACAGAGAGCGGTGAGAGATCAGATTTGGGCAAGGTTAGATTCAGACCTAAGCAGAGTGGAAGAGACCAGGATCTGATTCCTCAACTTTTGGAGATGACCCTGAGAAGCATGGCTGCATCATCTCTCTGACAATTGGCATCTCTTTGTACATATTGGCCATATTCCTTTTTTAAAAAAGGATGCCAACATTAGTTTTCTATCAAAAAGTTATTCTTAATTTTCCTAACCATAAGGGATGGGAGAAAGAAGAGCTACTTTTCTTGCAGATAGCAGTCCACAGTGAAATGAGAGCTTAATATCAAAAACAAGATAAGGGGATGGCCAGCACCTCTGGAGCCACAGCTTGTCTCCTCACAACTCCTTGTTAAGTAGTATAGGGTGTGGCTTCAGATGTGAACCCACTCCCACTCAGGGACACATGCTAAGTCAAGGACTTTCTGCCTTCCTAGACCAGTAGCTCCCACTCTTCCTTCAAATCCTGGACGTGTTGGAGGAATCAATGAGGAGAGAACTTCTGATTTATCCACTTCCAGCATTTGCCCAGTTCTTGTGCCCTTGCTCCTCTTAGCCACAGCCTCCTGGTGGGTGGTGACCTTCAGACAGAATTTCCTGATCCAAACCAAATGTCAGAGGCTGGTAAAATGCCTTAAATACAATACAAAAGTAAGGTCATATTGGGTTTTCCCAAGGGTTCTGCAGGAAGAAGAGCAGCCGACACATACTCCAGGCATTCCTCCCAGGGCCTGACACTACAATATATGCCCACAGAAGGGAGACTGGCAGCAAGTGCTCCACAGAAAGTCTATTTCCCCTGCATGTACAGTTATGGGTTTCTGTCCTAGAACCAGGGAGAGATTTTAAGAGCAAAAATATTCTTAAAATCTAAGAGGCATGTTTAAATGCACACATAATGATAGGCCATGGATGGGAAAAGACTTTCATGTACAATCCAATGTTCATTGCCAATTAAAGCTGGCTTGGGCATTGCATTGGGAAGAATGTTGGGATTGGAAGAGACTCAGTGGAAAGGACACCAGGAGAAGTGAAATGGCAGCCATAGGGACAGGAGGATCGGGTCTCCACATGCCCTGGGGGGTTCCTAACCATGGGATAGGCTAATAGTTGATATTCTTTGCAATTCAAACAACAGAAATCCAACATGAATTAGTTTAATGACAGGAATTTATTGGCGCCTCTAAAGCAAAGAAGGTGATCTCAGCCTTCAAGTGCAGTCAAGACTTTCTCTCCTTTCATACTTCAACTCTACTTCTGTCTGTATGTAGACCTCATCCTCATTTTCCATACAGTAGAGACCACTGCCATAGGCTGATTCCCAAGTATAATGTGAGATAAAGATAGAGCAAACAATCTCCTC
>PVIY010019731.1:0-30743 GCA_004026745.1 Myrmecophaga tridactyla
AGGAGACAGGCTCAGAATGCTGGGAACAGGGCTAGACAGAGCCTCCTATTAGCATCATTGCTGTCATGTCAAGAGAGACAGAGTGGGGGGAGAAGGAGGGGGCAGAGGGGAGGGGGAGAGGGAGGTGGGGGGTGTGGAGAGAAGGAGAGATGGAGAGAAAGAGAGAAGAGGAGAGAGGCTGAGGGGTGTAGGGGAGAGACTTTAGCTAATTCTCCCCCTTGCCTGCACCCCTGTGTTTGGCAATTGCCTCGCCACTAAATGATCACCAAGTCTCTTTCCCAAGAGGGAAAAAAAAAGGCCTCCATAGTGCTGGCACTTCCAAGCTGCTTCTTGGTGGTCCTTTTAATTCATGCTTTAAGAGTCAGTGTTCCTGGGCTTAACCTGCCAGCCCACCCCACGGGACCTAAGGCAGAGCTGGATCCCTGCCCACTGTGGGCTCTGTTGGACAAGGGATGAGCCTGTGGTCAGATGTCCCCGCACGGCCCCGCCTGTGCTGACCTTTGGGCCACCCTGCCCACCCTCTGCCACCCGCCACCACAGGCGGCCTCCTCACTTCTCCTCACCCTGCCCCTTGGCCTCCCCTGGGCTCTTGGAGCCTCCATGCTGAAGGCTGGCACCATCTGCTGTGGCATAGAGCAAAAGGGATGTTGGGATGGTCTTTGAGACAGCATCCCCTCCTTTGGAATAAAAACACCCCTCCTGATGGTGCCAGAGCCTGGGCCCACCTGCAGAGGCCGAAGGAGCTGGGAAAAGGTGAGAAGGCGCACGCTCCGGAGAGCCCTGGGGCACTCGGCGCTCGGCGCTGGGGGCAAGGCCAGGTCCAGGCTGGAACGGTTGGCTTGGTGTAGACCTGCCTTTGGAAAGGAGAGGGGGAGCAGGCACGGGCCCCGGGCCACTCGGTCAGCCGAGGATAAAGCCCTCCCCTGGCCTGGGAACTCAAGCTCATCGTTTCTGCAAAGTTGTCTGCAAATGGTCAACTCTAATAATGGACAGGAAGGCATTGAGCTTACTAAATGACGCTCTGTGCTTGCATCCGCAGTTTGGGTAACAGGAATATGAACCTGTGCTTGGCTTGCTTTGTAAATATCACTGAACCCTATGTATGCATGCACATGTGTATGTCTGTGTGTGTGCGTGTGTGCACATTTACTAGTTTTCTGGCCACATTGCAAATTCCAAAGCTACGTCTTCCAGCCCTTTTCCAGGCCCAGCGATGCTACTCTTCCAAAATCTGCTGCCAGAGACGAAAGACTGTGAATCATCTGCTGAAAGACCTCTCCCAGCTGCCCATTAGAGTCAGGCAAAATTCCAAACTCCCTTCCACCACCCAGAAGGCCCTATGTGGTCTGGCCCCAGACCACTCAGCTCCCTGCTGACTCCCCCATGTGCCCTGTGTTCAGACCTCACTGATTGCACCATTCCCCAGACAGGCCAGGCTGGCTCCCACCGCAGGGCCTTTGCACGCACTGCTCCCTCTGCCTTCCTTATCGTCACATAGCGCTCGGCTCACATGTCACCTTCATCAGCTCTCAGCCTTTCCTGCCGGCCCCAGCCCCCTCCCAGGCTGCTGCTTCCTGGGGTTGGTTCTCAGGTCCGTTATCACCTAGGAAGAGGAGAAATGCCGAAGTGCTGGAGACCGCTAGCCCCTGGGGACTGTGCCCATCAGGCCATTACTGGGAGATTCTACCACCCTTGGCTGAAAAGGGGGGACACCAGCATGTGACTCGGGGGTTGTCATGGGGTTTACACTACATAAGACAGCATGCTGGACAACCCCTGTTCCGTCAGTGGGTACTTGAGGACAGACCCCTGAGCCTGCGCTGCAGGCAGGAGCCCCCACTGGAGAAGTAGGGGAGCAGAGGAGGGACACTTCCTCTCCCAAAGAAGACAAGTCCCTGTGACTCTCGTCCAAGAAGCATGAACAAGACGGAAGAGGGAGAGAGGCAAGGCAAGAAAGAGGAGTCTGGGGAACCTTGAGACGCCTGAGCATAATAAGTGCAACCATCACCACAATCTATTTCCAAAACTTGTCATCACCTCATACGGAAACGCTGTTTATTAAGTTATTAATAAGCCATCTATTGTTATTAAGCAGTAACTCCCCTCTCTTCTCCTCCAATACCCCACCCCCGCCCCCAGCCCCTGGCAACCTCCAGTCTTCTGTCTGTCTCTATGAACTTGCCTATTCTAGATATTTCCTGCACATGGAATCATACAATATTTGTCCTGAACCTTTTTCAATCCCAGGAAAAGCTATATACTTATTTTTTTCATTAGAGAAGCTTTAGGTTTATAGAAAAATCATGTCAAAAATACAATTTCCAAACCTTCCCCTCTCATACACACAGTTATCTTACTATTAACACTTTGCCTTAGTGTAGTAATTTTGTTACAACTGATGAAACAATATTAATATAATTATACTATTAATTATAGTCCCATAGTTTACACCAGGGCTCACTATTTGTGTTGTACAGTTCTACATTTTTAAAAATTTATTCTGGTAACATATATCCACACTAAAATTTCCCCCTTTTAACCACATTCAAATGTGTAATTCAGTGATGGTAACATCACCACCGCCCATCACCCCAAAAATGCTGTGTACTTTTGAGAATCTTAAGAGAAGTCAAGAAATAAAAGTTGAACTTTTCAAATCAGATAAATTAGAGTTGTTCCCCTCTCACTGAAAAATTATCATTTATTTTCAAAATGCCCCTTTATTTCAGAAAATGAATTATCATTTATTTTCAAAGCGCTTTTATAAAATTTAAACTTTAAGTGGTAGCAGCATGGCATTTTAGAAGTGTCTGGTGGGAACTTGAAAGTTTTTCTAGAACTTCCTTCCAGTCCAACGTGGAAGGATGATTAACCTTTGAAGAGCAATGTAACAGAGATTAATACACTTAAAAGTTTGTGTTTGGCGGGTGCTTGCCTTTTAAATGAAATCAACTGGGTTACATTTCGCTAACCCCCACACTCATGCCTCGATTTATACTTAAAGCAATCAATTAAAAATTTAAACACCAAGATGAAACTGTGAAGAGAAAGGAAATCGAGCTCTTGAGTGGTGCAAAGCCGAAGCACGAAGGCACGTGGAGCGGGGGCCAGAGCTGAGCCCCCCCAAGACCCCCCCAGCCTCCCACTGAGCAGCAGGAAGGGGGTTCCTCAGGAAGCTTGGGGAAACTGCCAGTGACTCTCCTTCTCAGGTTCCCGCAGGTGGCCCGGGGAAGGGCCCCCCCTGGGCACTCCCGAGCGCTTTGCTGCCTCTGCGCTCCTCCCGGCAGAGGGCAGGGCCCGGCCTGAAGCTCCCAGCGAGCCCAGTGCTCGCCCGCTGCGGAGACTCGCAAGGAGCAGAGTCTGCTTGCCTCGGGGTTGGCAGGAAAGGAGCCAAGGGAAAGCGTGGCCGCCACCGCTGGGCGTTCCACAGGCGCTTTGACAGTGGACACCTCTCCCAAGCTGGATGGCCGCAAGCAGGAGCCCCGACTCTCCCATGCCGAGCAGTGCCTGTGGGGAAGGAGCCAAATTCCAAGTCCTTCCAGTGTCAGCTCCCCAAGCAGGGGCTGCAACCATCCTAAATCCCCTGCCCCTCATCATCTGAGTGCTGCCCACTCCTCCGGCCCCTCCTCCCTCCTTCAGAGCCAGAGTAAGTCCATCTCCAACCTGGCAATCAGAGGAAAGGGCAGTTGTGAAAACTCACCCCCAGGGAGAATTCCACTCTGGTGACAGCAGCTGGTGACCTAATCACAGCCCAGGGCGCCAGCCAGGGCTCCTACAGGAAACGAAGCCGCTCGGGCTCTGCAAGCAGCCACTGTTTGCCTGGGGGGAGTTTACTCACAGATTCCTGCATGGAATCGGATGTTTCCAAAGTCATTGGAAGAGATGGAGGAAGGGCCACAGAAAAGCCGAGCTGAGCGTCACAGAGCTGATGAGTGTCACCTGTTTGCTCCCTCATACCTCTTTTATGGTTGGATATGTGTCAGCAGATGGCCTGGGTGAATGTTAGTGCTGCTTCCCAAATACTCTCAGCTCTGCCCCTTTCTAGGCACAAGATAAGAGTGTATGTCTGATCCTTTTCGATATGTGGCACCGTGTAATTCATTGTAGCAATGAGTAATGAACAGAAATTACATGTGTTTCTTGGGGGCTAAACATTTAACGGCCAGTGTGAATCTTCTAGAACTCTTTTTACCTCTTTAGCATCTAGCAACATTCCAGATGATGGCAGCTCTGTCCGCCTGGGTTCCTGAAAATTTCAAGGAATAGAGCGCCCTGTCAATTTGCAACAGACATGTAGTAAGACTGCAAAACAAACAAACAAAAATCTTCACTAGGCTTGTTTGTTGCCCCAGCAAAGCTTAGCCCATCCTGACAGATGCAATGCTTCTGATATCTTCTACAGTTTTGTTTCTCCTGGATTTTGCCTTTTTTTTTCCTCCTTTCAGACCCAACGTATTAAGAAAACCAAAGGTAACTATGCTACAGATTAGCTTCTCAAAGTTCTCAAATAGTTTGAGCAATAGGGTGGGAATTTGCACCTTATGCTTCTGGATGGTTCTAGAAAAGGGTCCAGAGTGTTCTGTGCAATTGGGCTGCCATTGTCTGTCCTTTCCGAAACATGAAAATAAAACCAGAAGGTTTGTGTTTATATTTTGTAATAGTTTTTAGTGTCATTATTAGGATTTTATATGTATATTGTAATAATTTGAGTACTGTTAGGCAGAACCCCTTCCCCCATGACGTGGCCAACCCCTAGCTTGCCCCATGCATGATTTCCAGGAAACCCACCCAGCCTACTCCAGCCCAGGCAGCAGGGGCAGGTCTCCTCTTGCCCTTCAGCAGTTACAACCCTGCAGGACTATGGAGGCGCTTAAAATTTAAACCTGCCGATGAAGAGCTCCCAACCCCCTCCATAGCCCCCCTCTTCTAAACTGACCATTGAAGACTAGCCAACTTCCCGAGCCCAAGCTAGATGATGAGGACCACCGCCTCCTTTTCCCTGCTTCCTGCCAGCTGCCCTCCTTCCGCAGCTGGAATTGTCGCCGCCTTAGCTTCCAGCCTGCCTGCGCTTTGCCTTGCAATGAAGTTCCTTTGATCAAGTCCAAGCTTTCGTCTCTTCTTTTCCCAGTCAAAGCAAACAAACAAACAAAAAACCTGTCAAGTGCTTGCTGTATTCCTTCAGGAAATTTTATTAAGATCCGATTTTTTTTTCTAAAGAGGTACGTCTTCTGTTTAATAATGCAAGTCAATGGAAAAATAAGATGTGACACTTCAGAATAGTTTACAAGTCACTTACTTTTCTTTTTCTTTCTTTCTTTCTTTTTTTTGTACATGGGCAGGCACCAGGAATTGAATCCGGGTCTCCGGCATGGCAGGCGAGAACTCTACCAGTGAGCCACCGAGGCCCGCCCTACAGGTCACTTGTAAAGGCATCAACCAATACCACTTGGAGAGATTTGATTATAATTTGTAAGAAGTAGTTAGATGCTACTATGTTAATAATAACGCTACAACTATTACTGCTCCCAACTTACCTGCCATGCTAAAAGCTCAGGGCAAGCATCACGGTGCCCAAACCTCACCTGGGGTAGGCTAGAATTATGGACAGAAGAGGTTGCCAGATTGTTCTGTCTGCATCTTGCAGAGAATGCTCTATGGGGAGGTGGGCAAGTGTGGATATACTGGGGGGCTGGATTCCTGCAGAGAGACTGGATTCACCAGCACGAGGCAGGGTGAGAGCAGCCTTTCATGGGGTGGGGGTAGAGGGAGGATTAAACTATTTGGCCTCAGCTACCAGACAGTGTGAAGTTAGGTGTCAGATATTCAGGGGAGTCCTGAGATTCACAGTCCAATGGCGAGCTGAGAACGGGAGCAGTTCCTATGATCGGGAGAGTTGGAGGCAGCGGGGGTCCCTGGGATGCTGGTCAAAGAGCCCTCACTGCTGGTCTCCACACAACCACATCCTAAGCACCCACCACGTGTCAGAGAAGAAACGAGGTGCTTTATACATGCCAGCTCTCACCTTCCCAGCAACACTTTGAGACAGGATTAAGCATTCCCATTTTATAGATGTGGAAAATGAGGCCCCAGGGAAATTGATTTACTTGTCCAAGGTTAGCTGACTGGTAAGAGCAGGGTCAGGATTCAAATCCAGATCTGTGCTCTTTCCTCTGCATTTATTGCTTCCAAACAGAATAGTAAATACATAGAAGAAAGGGGTACCAAAAAGAGAATTCAATTCAAGGTACTTTAAAGACACAACTTTCTTAACAATCAGTTCAAGGATCAAACGGTGTCTTGGAGGCGGACGCTCTTCCTCTAGCCGGGAATCCAGCCGAGACGGCGCCCTGTCCGGCTCACAGCCGAGGAAGGATGCCCACTGAGCTGACCTGAGGCTGGGGCACTGCCCTGGGAAGACCTCGTAAGGATCTGAGGATGTGGAGGTGGTGTGCGTGAGTGCGTGAGTGCGTGTGTGTGTGTGTGCATGTGTGTGCGTGTGTGTATGTGTGTGCACGTGTGTGTGTGTTTTGTGGGGCTGGGTTCCCAGCATGGGGACCAGGGTGAGTAGTGAATACCCTTGACTGCCTTTGGCCCTGAGGCATCTCCCAATCCAAGGGCCACCCCAGAAAATCCAAGATCCTGAATATACTGAAATGAGGGAGAGGAGCCACGACCCAGGAGAAAATCATAGAAGCCCCGAAACTGGCCCATCTAGCCACAGGCTCTCAAAGACGTTTGAGGTCGGGAACTCTCCCACGGCGTGAATGCTGAGCTTCATCGGGGTCCCAGCAGGCATGCTGCAGTTCAGGGGCCTCCAAGAACCGGGACCTGCAACCTTCGGCCAAATGGAGTAACGTACACACATGCTAACAGCAAACGTGAATGAGCAAAGTGCATTCCTTAGGAAAGGCGCAAGGGGCAGGGGCTCCAGACATCTGTCAACCACATTCTGCTCCTATCGTGGCCCCCTAAGCCCCGTAGCATGAGAAAAGCAAACTGGGTCATGGACCGCTGGTGTAGGAACTTAGTGTCAGGCTCCTGGGAAAAATGGATTGGCCTCAGTGGAGCAGGATGATCTGTTATTATTTTCTGCAGGCCAATTATAAGTCTGAAATCAGTGTACTGCCAATTATGGAATATCCTCAGAGGACAACAAAAAGCTGACAAAGGCTAGCTTTGAGCTTAACTTTATTGAATGGTCTAACATGCTGTGGCCCAGATTTCTTAGCTATAAATAAGAGTATCAAGTTATTTATTTAAAACTGGGCCGCAGTAATATTATGAAAAATGCTACATAAGAAAGGGGCTCGTGGAACCTTGGAGTCTCAGAAAACTTACAAGGTCAATAGGCTCATCTTCCCATCTTCAGATAAGCAAATGCTCATTCTGGTCCACCCAGAAGAGGGGCTATTCTCATTTTATCACGCTTCAGAGCAGGTTACACACTTTCGTTAGCTTATTTTGATAGCCAACAGCTTGTTAAAAAATCCGTCCCCATATTATCTTAGTCTCCACGCATCACATTCCTTGAATGACTCCCTCTACAGTCCCCTGGTGTCCTCCCCCGACCAGCGCTGAGTTTTTTATGTTCCTCCTGTCGCTGCCCTCGGTGAAGGCCACACCTGCATGGCTGGGGGTCAGCATCTCCTCCAGAGCTAAGTGACAATCCCAAGACCTTTGGCAAGAAAGGAGGGCCTGGAGGAACTGATGCTGACAGCCCCAGGAGTTCTCAGAGAAGTGGAGACCTTAACCAGGGGCTGATGCTGTGAAGGCTCTTGAGTCAGCCCTAGGAAATTTTAGGAATGTCAGGACTCCTCAGTGTGTACAGCCCAAAGCGTTTAATGCATAGTGAAAGTGCACACTCAAAGGGGGTGAGTGGGGGTGTTCTCCAGAGCAGAGGGCCGGGATCCTTGTACCATAAGGGCTTGGAGGGGCCCTTCCCCCTCTGGTTATGCTAATGAGGGTTGGATGAGCTGCACTTCTCATTGTTTTTTTTTTCTTTTTTCAGGATCCGACCTGAGTGAGGACTAGGTATGCAAATGCCAATAGGAATTTCTTGTTATGGGTCTTAGGGTCACTTTCCCCTCCCTCCTTCCCTATCTAACCTGCCTCAGAACATTATGGTCAGGCAATGGCTCTGCCTAGCAGTTATAATCCCTTGGGTGTAGACTTCGAAGGATCTAATGTGCTTGAAGGAGTCCCAGGGGGTAGGAGTTATAAAAGACCTCTGTCCGATGGAAGCGGTCCAGGAACTAGGCCAAGAGGTGTCCACTGGAGGGACCACAAAAAGAAACACAAGACAGTTAAATCTCACAAACCAGACTTTCAGTTGCATATTCCTAAACATGCTTTATTGTCCCTAGGGCTCCTTTGGGTCCCTTTGGGTCTCCCTGGGGGTCCATCTTTCTCTTAAGAGGGCTATTTGAATGGAAATTTTGAGCAATACTACATCATAGCATTCCATGTGTGAGAATAATTTCCAGTCTTTTTATTCATCTTTTTTGTTTGTTTTCCAGGTTGCTAAAGCAAATTCTATGCAATGGCTTGGCTTACCAACAGGAATTTCTTGTTCATGGTTTCAGAGGCTAGAAGGCTTGCTTTCTCCCAAAGCTGGTATCTTCCAGCTGGCTGGCAATTTGGGGTGGGAGTGGGGATTATTGGCTTTTCCATCATATAGCAATGCCCATGGAGGCATCAGGGCCTCTTCTAATCTCTGGCTGCACCTTGTGGCTTCTCTTTCTCTTTGCCTGATTTTCATTATGTTTACAAAGGACTCCAGTTATCAGGTCTGAAGCCCAACCGGATTCAGTTGGGCCACACCCTCACTGAAGTAACATCTTGAAGAGGTCTTAGCTCTAAGTCTTTTCTGTAACAATGCTAACTGTAAAGTCTCATCAAAATCAGGTATGGGCGTGGTCTGTCTTGAGGTAAAATTCCTCTGTCTGATGGACCTGTTAAACCTAGAAAACAAGTTATCTGCTTCCAACATACAATGGACAGACAGGTATGAAATAAACAATCCCATTCCAGAAGGGAGCAATTGGAAGGATCCTGCAGGTTCCAAGAAAGACAATCTAGTTGATCTGCCTACAGGGTGGCGTAAGGCCAGGCACAGGGACTCAGGAGTCAGTGACTGTGCAGATACTCAGACACTGCAGGGCCAGGGATTATCTACTTAAAGACTGGGCTGACTCAGAGCAGTGGTAATTGACGAGGAATGTCCACTAGGGCTGCTATTAAATTAGCCAGATGCCCACTCACATGCCCTCTTACAACTCAGTCCTCAGGACTGAGTCACAGCCAACTCCCAAACTAATGAAATAATAAATCTTGATGAAACACGGTATCACTGACAGAGGATGATAGGATAAAGGGCCTTGGCAGGAATGATGGGTTTTCTGGTATACCACTAAGCCATTCCCAGTCCATCTCAAGCTGTCTAGACGGAGGATCACGACCCCTCAGCTGTCATTCCAATCCCTTTGCTTAGCATCATCTGGCACAGGTGGGATGACAGCTAGATAGTTCACATACGAAAAAGCAAGATGATGATTTTTCTAGAGGCAGATAATTTACATGTTATCCACACAGGCTTTTTTTTTTTGCTTCCTTGTCTTCTCTCCTCCTATTCTCTTAGTTTCCTGTGGCTGGTATAACAAAGTACCACAGATTAGGTGGATTAAAACAGCAGAAATTTACCATTTAACACAGATCTGGAGGCCAGAAGTCCAAATTCATGGTGTCAGCAGGGCCACGTTCCCTTGGAACCCTGTAGGAAGGAATCCTTCCTTGCCTCTTCCAGCGTCTGGTGTTTGCCCGCCATCGTTGGTGCTGCCTGCTTGATGCATCACTCTGCCTCCTCCCTCTTCATGTGGCCTCTCCATGGCATCTCTGTCTGGGTCTCTTCTCCCCTTATTATAAGAACACCATGCATATGGGATTAAGGCCCACGGATTCTAGTTTAGTCTCAATTTAACCAATCCTGTCTTCAAAGACCTTATTTCTAAGTAAGGTCACATTCACAGCCTGGGGTAAGTTAGGACCTGACCATGTCTTTTGGGGGATGCAATTCATCCCATCCCAACACCTTTTGACCTTGCCACACCTGCCTGGTGTGTTTGCTAAGAGGGAGGAAGAGACAGGGAAAGGAAACAAAACTCCGAACAGCAAATTTTATTTTTTATGTTTACTTCTATGAAGTGTTGAGAAAAGGAAGAACCTTCCAATTTGCTTCAAATGGGGGTTTGGAATGTACGTTTGGTGTTAGTTCTCCGTTTCTGGCCACAGTCCCTTGTGCAAGTGTGACGCTGGGTGGATGGGGGCCATCCCGGGTAGAAGTCTCCAGAAGCCCCCAACTCAACCAGAAACTTCATATGATGTGCGTTGTATCTCTATCCCCAGACATATCCCTAAAAATCTATATACCCAATATCATCATTTAATTATTTACTAGAAGAGAAAAAAAATTGGAGAAATCAAACTATCAGAAGAGGAATGGTGATTGTTTTTTTCTTTTCATCTCTTTCTTAAGAAAAAAGTTTTAGAAAAAAGCAAAAGAAAAAAAGAATCCATTACTAAACCCCAAGCAGCTCATGTTTCAGAAGAGGTACTTCTGGTAAAATAACCCTGATAAACAATAGCATTGAACTCTGACCCCTAGCTGGTGTGGAGGAGAAGAGCCAGGCTCGAGTATCAGCGAATTTTTCTCATGACCTCTTGAAATCACAGCATCTGCTGTGTTGGTTTTGCTGCTAATGCTGGGGTAATTGGACATTCTCATCAAGTTCTAAACCAATTCCTCCCACACTGTGCCAGAGACAGCTGGTTAAGTGTGTGACGGGGCACCATGTGTTTTTTATTTCCAATGAAATAAACATCTAATCTAACGTTTAACCGATTACATTCCATCCTGGCAAATCTACCTGGCTGTCACTTTCTACATCAGCAGGGGTGGGTTCACGAAATCACACTGCTTGATTGGATTCTCACTTCGACATCTTTGCTCACTAATGCCAGTGATGGCAGGGAAAGGTCTCACCCTCCACCCCACCTTCAGCTCAGCCACCTAACTGATTTGTATATAGGTGGCTATCTCTTCTCAGAATCAAAAATTTCCTGCTGCTTTGTACCCTTGCTGTTACTTACCCCATGCCCTTTTTGGTTCCTTTTCTTTCAGTTTGATAAATTGCTGTTAATTCTTTTCTTCTCACTCGGATGTGGTCATACTCTTTATCCTTTTGTAGTTTCCAATAGAAACTATACTGACTTTCCAGTATATTCCCCCCCCCCCCGCTTTTTTGGCCTAAAAACTGAGTTTAATTGAATAAGAAATGTCTCTAGGTTTAAAAAACAAAGGTTTCTGGTTTTCCTGGAAATCAAAGACTCAGTTCTCCAATAAATCTGGATGTGGTTCTGAGTTGTAGTTTTAATTTAGCTGGCTTGACTGTTTTGGTTTTTTTTTTACAGTTTGAAAGAGTGTTTACATTAAATAAAGCAAGAGTAGCAAGAAAGAGCCATGATTTTCATGATTTGAAACCAGAGTAAAACCATACTGTGTGATCAGCAATACTAAAGAGCCATTAAAAGGTGCACATGTGAAAACTTATACATTAAAAAAAAAAATCAGATTAGATCATCTGATCTCACTTTTGTAGGTATGTGGGTACATGTATATGTAAATGTAAATGCCTGGAAAGGAGACTGGGAAAGTGGCACATCAAACAACTGGCAGTGGGAACCGCTAGGGAGCAGGTGTGTGAGGAGATGCGAAAAAGAAGGGAAGTGAGATTTTGCTTCAATTACTTCTGTATCACTGGATCTATTACAAGAAAAAATGTATTACTTATGTAATGTGTGTGCGTGTGTGTACTCATAAGCCTACAGCTGTGCGTATGAATGTCCGCATGCATATAAAGAGAACAGTAACTACAAATTCCATTTGTGACCTTCCACAGTGTTAGTAAAGTCATCACCCCAGAGGCTGAACGTTGTCACTTCTCTTTAGATTAAGGACTTCTGGGGTCTCTGTCTTTCCCAATGTGGTTCTCAACCTCGGATATACATTAGAACCACATGGGAAGCTTTTTACATCCCAGTGTCCAGATTGCATCCTGGATGAACTAAATCGGCATCTTGGGAGTAGATTGGCATCTGCGTGTTTTTACAGGTCCCCAAGGTGACTCCCATGTGACACCGAGGGTGAGGAGCTCTGTCCCACTCCATAACCCCCTAAAGGGCAGATCTATGTCTGGTTTGTCATTTTGCTCTCAAAGCACTTAAGTTAGTGACTTATGTTAATATAATGAAGAGATCTGGACTATTTTACATTCTCAGAGGAGAAAAAAAATCATAATCAGAAATGTGAGTAAAGTGAGTAAAGTGCTGGAACTGCCAAAAGCACATGGAGTCACAGTAACAGATGGCATCGGCCTCCGGGTGGTGACTCCAATGGGGCTGGTGACCTCTTGGGCAGGAAGCATTTTGTTCAGGAATTCACACATGCACTCAGGCCCACACACCCCACACGTCAGGCCCACACACCCCACACGCCGTGCTGAGCTCCTCTCTGCCCCTGAGAACTTCGCCTGGGGCTTCTTTGGTCAGGTCATGGCCTGGAAGAGGAGAGCAAAAAGCTCTCAACCAACTCCGCCCTTTATTGGCATCACGAAGATTATAAAACTGATTTTCAATGGCTTTCTGAAGCCGAGCAAGGAAAGAAACCTCCAACTTAATAAACCGGTGGGTAGATATTGTAAAGAAAGAACATATGCCACCGAGCAGAAGGCTACCTTGGATGGTGTCCCCTCCTCCTCATTGCTTTGTCTCATGTTCTCAAGACCTTCCCCCACCGTGAGTGGCATTTGGACTCATTAAGAAGACCTCACGTAAAGAAAACTTGGGAAATTTGAAGTTCTTCAGATACAATTTCATTTTTATTTTCTTGCAGATAGTGCCAAAGCCTACTTCTTTCCATCCCCACAGATAATATTTTTGGTTCCAGCAGCCTCATCTAGTACTTCACAGCTTTACAGGTTACCCCTATTGGCCCTACCAACCCTGTTAAGAAGGAGTTAACACTGAGGACCCAGAGCCCATTTTGACCATGAGCACCCCTAAATTATCCACGCTTGCCAGGGCCCTCTGGGCAGCCAGGGAGCCTGTCTAGCTCTGAGTCTGCTGATGGTGGGATTTCGAACATAGAATGCCTGGTGTATGAGTGGATTATAATTCCATTGTACCGAAATACATTAATGAAGCTGTTTCAAAAGTAATTTATGTAACAGTCTGAATTGTGCCTTTCATTTTTTACAAGATGCTTGGAGCATTGTTCCATTTTCAAATCTTTTTAGTGTATGGTTACTATTGTTTTATCCTGTCAGGTTGTACCGTCACAGAGGAGAACATATTTTTTATGAGTTTACAATCCCAAAGGTTGAGAGGTAGTGGGATTAAATGTCAGCATTTTGGAGGGAAAATACAATAAATCTTTTCTAAATGGTGATACATAAGTGGGATTGTCTCCTCTGCAATAGTGTAAAAGTTGTAAACTTTTCAGCAATGAAAAACTGAAATTAAGGGAAAACTATAATCACTCGGCAAGTCTTAGACTCCATTTCTGTCAGGATGGAATGTGCTCACCTGAGCACACAAATATTTCTCAGTCGACTCTTGCACAGGTTCGTCTACTGCTTCATTCATTTTGACATTTCATCTGTGGCTAGTGTAGTTTCTTTCATAGTAACTGTTTATTGGAGTTGCTTAAACAGGCCTCCCCTTTTCTTCCGTGGTTCTCCACGTGGCTTTGCCTTCCCAGTAGCTGCCGTCCATTAGGCCCATCTCTCCCCTTCCGTCTTTCCCTCCACGTTCCTTCACCCCTGCTTTAGAATCCTGGGGATGCTGGTTGGAAATCGGTCATCAGGGCCCCAGGATGAGAAGAAGCCCCTGTGCCCACGGATAGGCTAGAACCACAGTCAGCAACATAAACGTGACTTTGTCCCACTTCAGTCTTTTTTAGGCTACATCAGCTGCCTTCCATAAAGATGCTACCCAACAGACATCTGACCAGTAAGTGGTGGGTGACTAAGCCAGCAGTGAATTATGACTTGACACTCTTGGGCACAATAATGAATGTCAGAACAGCCCCACTTCACTGCTGGTTCTGAAAACCTGGGAAATAATTTGTGTTGATGTGGTCGTCGCCTTCGCAGGCTGTGAGTGTGGGGCCACGTTTCATCTCTTCACTGCTTCACTTTCCAAGGGAAAAGCTAAGGCTCAGAGAAGTTAAATTCCTTCCCTAAGTTATTCAGCAGGTCAGTGGCACAGCCAGGAATACAAATCCAGATCCATATGATGCCAAAGTCCCTGTCCTTTCCCCTTTGTTAAACCATGTCAACAATGGAAAACACGCCAATTTCTTCCCAGTATTAAAACATACACATTAAGTGAAGATTTTAAGTAACTAGCAGCCTGACAAAGGGTTAGTGGCACAATGCATTAAAACTTTGTATTAAAATGACTTTAATGCTTTTTGCTCCACAGATTCAAGGCAGTACCTATCAAAGTCCCAGCAGGCTCTTTGCAGAAATGAAGAAGCTGATCTTCAAATTCTTATGAAATCACAATGGGCCCTGATAGCCAAATCAATAGTGAAAAGGAAAAACAAATTGGAAGTCTTACACTTCCCAGTTTCAAAACAGTAATCCAAACAGAGTGGTACTGGCGTAGAGACATATAGATCAATGGAACAGAATTGAGGATTCAGAAATAAACATCTATGGCCAACTGATTTTTGACAAGGGAGCCAAGTACATTCGTTGTGCTGGGAAAACTGGATATCCACTTACAAAAGAATAAAGTTGGACCACCACGTCACATCATATACAAAAATGAACTCTAAATGGATCAAGGTCCTAAACATAAAAGCTAAAACCATAAAATTCCTAGAAGAAAACATAGGGAGGGATCTTCATAACCTTGGGGGAATGGCAATGGTCATTTCTTAGATATGACACCAAGAACATAGAGCAACAAAAGAAAAAAATAGATTAAATGGACTTCATTGAAATTTAAAACTTTTGTACCTCAAAGGACACTATCATGAAAGCAAAAAGAGAGTCTACACAATGGGAGAGAATAATTGCTAACCACATATCTGATAAGGGCTTAATATCCAGAATAGATAAAGAAATCCTAAAACTTAACAACAAAGAAACAAATAGCCCAATTAGAAAATGGGCAAAGAACTTGAATAGATATTTCTCAAAGATGATATACAAGTGGTCAAAAAGCACATGAAAAGATGCCCAACTTCTCTGGTGATCAGGGAATTGCAAATCAAAACCAAGAGATACTACTTCACACCCAACCAAACAATGGGTTGGGGTTTTTTGTTTGTTTGTTTTAACTTTTTTTTTATTGTGTAATATAACATCTAAAGAAAGCAAAGAAAGGAAAAGCAATAGTTTTCAAAGCACTCTTCAACGAGTAGTCACAGGATAGATGTCAGAGTTTGTCATGGGCTACCATACTATCCTCTCAGATTTTTCCTTCTAGCTGCTCCAGAATATAGGAGGCTAGAAGGAAGAAATATATTTTTATCATCACAATCACTTTTTTCTTTTTTGTGAAAAATAACATACATACAAAAAAGCAATAAATTTCAAAGCACCGCACAACAATTAGTTGTGGAACAGATTTCAGAGTTTGGTATGGGTTACAATTCCACAATTATAAGTTTTTACTTCTAGCTGCTCTAGGATATTGGAGACTAAAAGAAATAGCAATGTAATGATTCAGCAATCATATTCATTTGTTAAATCCTACGTTCTCTGTATAACTCATCACTTTTGATCTTTCTAACCCACTCTTTAGGGGTATTTGGGCTATGGCCATTCTCACTTTTTCATGTTGGAAGGGGCTGTCAATAATATGGGGTAGGGAGATGGAACTAGCTGATGTTCTGGAGAGGCTGGGCCCTCTAGGTTTCAGGACTTATCTGATCTAGGGACCCATCTGGAGGTTGCTAAGTTTCTGGAAAGTCACCCTAGTGCATGGAACCTTTGTAGAATCTTATATATTGCCCTAGGTGTTCTTTAGGTGACCTGCAATGTTGGAATGGTTTTGGCTGGGTTTTGGCAAATTATGATAGGTAGCAATGTCTAACTGAAGCTTGTGAAAGAGTGACTTCCAGAGTAGCCTCTTGACTATTTGAACTCTCCCAGCCACTGATACTTTATTAGTTACACTTCTTTTCCCTACAATGGGTTGTTTTAACAACAGGAATTTATTGGTTCAGGGTTTCAGAGTCTAAGTTTGCTGGGAGTTGTATCTTTAGCTTGTCAACAATCTTTGAGGTTCCTTGGCTTTTCCATCACATGGTAATATACATGGCAGTACTTTTCTCTTCTGGGTCTCCCTGAGTTCCAGCTTCTGGCTGCTTCTCAGGGTTTCTCTTCTGGATCCAATTTCCTTTCCGTATAAGGACTTCAATCGTACTGGGTCAAGGCCCACCTCACTCAGTTTGCGCACACCTTAACTAATAACATCTGCAAAGGCCCCCTTTACAAATGGGTCCACACTGGAATGAATAAAGATTAAAATCAAATTTTCTAGGTACATAACTCTAAGCCACCACAGTTGGCGATTACTAAAAAAAAAAGAGCAGAAGATTACAATTGTTGGGGAGGATGCTGAGAAATAAGAATCCTTATACCTTGGTGTGGCATTATAAAATGTTGCAGCCACTGTGGAAATCCGTTTGGCAGTTCCTTGGAAAGTTGTAAATAGAATTACCATATGATCCAGCAATCCCATTTCTTGGTATATGCCCCAAAGAACTGAATGCAGGGACTCCAACAGATATTCGTATACCAATGTTTATCATAGCAGCATTATTCACAACAGCTAAAAGCTGGAAGCAACTCAAATGTCCATCAAAAGATTAATGGATAAACAAAATGTGGCACATGCATACAATGAAATATTATTCAGCCATAAAAAGGAATGAAGTTCTGATGCATATTCCAACAGGAATCAGCCTCGAAGACATCATGTTGAATGAAATAAGCCAGACAGTAAAACAAATATTGTATGATCTGGCGTCTATGAAATACCTAGAAGAAGTAAACTTCAGAGAGACAGATAATATAACAGAGGGCAGTGATTGCTTAATGGAGGGAGATTTTCTGTTTGAGGTGATGAAAATTTGGGCAATGGATACTGGTAATAGTAGTGCAATGTTGCGAATGTAATTAATACCAACGAATTGTACCCTTGAAAGTGGTTAATATGGGAAATTTTGAATTTTATATATTGTGCTGGTTTGAAAGAATTTATGTACCCTAGAAAAGCCATGTTTTAATTCTAATCCAGTTTTGTGGAAACAGCCATTTCTTTTAATCCTTATTCAGCCCTATAGGTTGGAAACTTGATTAGTTATCTCCATGGAGATGTGACTCATTCAATTGTGGCTATTAACCTTAGATTGGGGGAGATGTGACTCCACTCATTCCAGGTGGGTCTTGATTAGTTTACTGGAATCCTTTATAAGAGGAAGCATTTTGGAGAGAGAGCAGCAGAGACACAAGAACTGCAGAGCCCACACAGCCAGAGGCCCTTGCTGATGAAGCAGGAAAACACCCCTAGGGGAGCTTCATGAAACAAGAAGCCTGGAAAGAAAGCTAGCACATGTCACCATCTTTGCCATATGCCTTTCCAGAAACCCTGAACCTCATCAGCCTTTTGAACCAAGGTATCTTTTCCTGGATGCCTTAGATTGGACATTTTTATAGACTTGCTTTAATTGGGACATTTTCATGGGCTTAGAACTGTAAACTTGTAACTTAATAAATTCTCCTTTTTAAAAAGCTATTCCATTTCTGGTATATCGCATTCCTGCGGCGAGCAAAGTAGAACAGATTTGTTACTACAATAAAAAGTTCTTTAAAATCTTTACTGTTTTTTTTAACAAAAAATATTTTTATTTGTTCTGCATTTTTCATTCAATTGGTTTGTTTCCTTATTTTTCTTTTGATGCTCAAATTTTCCCTAGTTGTAACTAAAGGGAAAGAAATCAGCATTTATTCTGCCTTTTGAGGAGTTGCTGCAGTTCCTTTTCAGGGAACAATGTACCATTGCAAAGAAAAGCCCTGGTGGTCAAGAACTTAATCAAATGATCAAACTTAGCATCAGTGGCCCACCTGATTGATGAGCCTCCTGCTGTGATACAGCCTGAAGTCTTTGGCATTACCTCTGATGTGTTTTTCCATAAGTTTAACCTGCATTTAACCAAACCTTCAGACCTAACTTCCAGTGCACAGGAAATACATTAGCTCGAGTATCAAGTTAATGACACTACAAGGAAACATCTGGGACATTCTACAAGACAAGCCATCTAATCTCTTCAGAAAATCGATAGGACTGTAGAAAGCAGATCAATGGTTGCCTGGGCCCTGGACCATGGTTGGGGGGAGGTGACTGCAGAGGGCACAAAGAAAAATGTTGGGTGATAGAAATCTTCTAAATCTTGACTGGGGTGAGAGGTTACATTGGCATATGCATTTGTCAAAACTTAAGTCAAAAACTTATGAATAGTACTTTTTAAAAATGAATTTTATTATATTTAAATTATACCTCAATACAGCTCATTTTTAAAACAAACAAAAATCAATGTCATGCCAAAAAATGTGAGGCAACTGGTCTATATTTTAAAAGACTAAAGAGCCCTAATAACAAAATACAATGGGTAACAATTGATTAGATAGTGATTCAAAACATAGATAACTAAGATTGAAATTGGGGCAGGGATTTAAACATGGACTGAATACTGGATTATACAGATGAATGGT
The DNA here is from genome assembly GCA_004026745.1 of Myrmecophaga tridactyla. Taxonomy (NCBI): domain Eukaryota; kingdom Metazoa; phylum Chordata; class Mammalia; order Pilosa; family Myrmecophagidae; genus Myrmecophaga; species Myrmecophaga tridactyla. The sequence goes on from PVIY010019731.1 coordinate 18,846, forward strand.
TACTAATTTTCTTATGGTTATGCAAGACGATGTTCTTACTGTTAGGAGATGCATGGTGAAATATTTAGAAGAGAAGAGTCATGACGTCAATGTAATTTTTATAGCAAAAGATATATATGGAAAAATAAAGCAAATATAGCAAAAAGTTAACTGTTGAATCAAGACAGAGGAAGTGCAGGTATTCATTGACTTAAGTTTTCAACAATTCTGCACCTTTGAAATTTTTAATAACGAACGATAGGAAAAAAATCTTGAATGCCATTTAAAGGACAATGGCTGCCGTGGCTTGGAGTCCATCTTCCGGCCTCTTGGTGGAGATGTCTTTTATGTTGCCTATCCCGAAGGAGGAAGGGCTCTAGTGGACCGTTCGGGAGCCTTTTACGTGGTACTCTTTCGCCTGGAAGGGCTTGGACTTTTCCCCAGAATCCCTCACTCCTACGCAGTCAAAATGTTGCTGGGAAAATATGGGTAAGTGGTCATTTTAGTACCTAAATAAATATTTTAATAGGACTGAAAGAAAGGACAATGACTCCTGGAATTTCTTCTTTAGAGGGGAGAGGCTACACACAGGTTAAGAAGTTTTTATACTTAGCAAAGTTGAGTGGAACTATCTGTAAAATGTACTTGAAAGTGTGGGTTCTTGAAACTTCAGCTAAACTGGTGTCGCTAGGATTCTGAGGGTGGAGGATGAGGTTTAACATGGTAATATCTGTGGTGTTACTTTGCCAAAGAAGGGGCTCTCCATTCGAATTCTCCTCCTGCCTGAAGGTCCAGCTCCAGTCGTTCCTTTCACAGAAAAGGCTTCAGGAACATCACCCACGGATTGTCCCTTTCCCAGATGCCACCTGCACTTGTCTATTCCACCCTGTCTCATCCTAATCGCCTGGTAGATTATTTAAATAACTTGCATTTTTGCATCCTTTTCCCCAACAGGCAGGTGTCATTTGATATGAATGCCTGCCCTGACTGGCCCCATTGCCCACATCTGCTTCTCCTGACTCTTGTCCATATGTCTTGTAAGCTCTAAGAGGGCAGGACCCATGCCTCAACACCTCTGGATCCCCTGGCCCCTAAAGTTTTAGCAAATGACTCATTGCTTTCTTCCTAACCTTCCTGCAGTCCAGAGCTCAGGGCAAGACAAAGAGGAGTTTCTCTGTTCAAGTTTCCTGGTGGAACTGGATTGTTAGGGCATCAGGGGATTTGAGCTAGAAAGTCTCCCAAATCATCCTGTCACCTCAGATAAGACCCTGCTATGACTTTTATTTGCACAATCATAACCTGCTTTTCACTTGTTTATCTAATCAAGTCAGTGAAAAATATAGTGCACTTTTAATCCTGTTTCAACCTGTTTAAATCAATGAAATGCATTGGTTTAAACAAAGGGAATTTATTAGCTTAGTTTGAGGCTGTGAATATGTCAAAATCAAGGCATTAGCAAGGCAATGTTTTCTTCCCAAAGACTGACTACTGGCGATCCTTGGCTCCTCTGCCACATGGCAAGACACACGGTGGCATCTGCTGGGCTCTTCCTTCTCTTCTGGATTTCATTGATTTCAGCTTCTTGCTTCCATCTCTCTCTCTCTCTCTCTCTCTCTCTCTCTCGTGGGTCACACCTTAATCGAAGTACCTTCATCAAAAAATCCTACGTACCATGGGTTCATGCCCACAGTCATGGATTAGCTTTAAGAACATGATTGTCTGGGGTACATACAGTTCCAAACCATGACAGTACCTGTATTAGTTTGCTAATGCTGCCAGAAAGGAATATACCAGATATGGAACAGCTTTTTAAAAAGGAATTTAATAAGTTACAAGTTGACAGTTCTAGGGCCAAGAAAATGTCCAAATTGAGGGATGAACAATAGGTTACCTTCACTTAAGAAAGGCTGATGCTGTCTGGAACACCTCTGTCAGCTGGGAAGGCATGTGACTGGTACCTGCTGGGCTCCAGTGCTTGCAGCCTCTGTTCCTTTAGGGGTTTCTCACTTGGTGTCTCTGGGCCTTCACTTAACTCCTTCAGGACACAATTCTGGGTTCTGGTTTGCTGAGTATCTCATGGGAAGGCACATGAAGATGTCTGCTGGGGCCTGCATCTCCAAACATCTGGGTTTTATGTTGGGTCTGCCAGCTCTGAAGCAACTGTTCTCCAAGCACCTGCATCTGCTCTGAGCTTTCTGCAAAATGTTTCCTCTTTTATAGGACTCCAGCAAGCTAATCAAGATCCACCTTGAATGGATGGAGTCACATCTCCATCTAATCAAAACGTCACACCCACAATTGGGCATGCCACATCTCCGTGGACACAATAATCTAATCAAAGGTTTCCATACCACAATGTTGAAACAGGATTAAAAGAATTGGCTGCCCGCACGAGATTGGATCAGGATTAAAAGATGGCTGTTCTGGGATACATAATAGCTTCAAACCAGCACAGTGCTCCATGCTGATCACACCCCTCTTCCTCCACCCTGAGGTACTTGACACAACTGGATTTTGGATTAATCACTTCCTTTATTTTTCTTGAAGGGTTCCACAGTAGTATGCATTTTTATACAGCATTTTGTTTAACTTTACCTATTTTTCCACTTTATATTACTGGAATCGTATATTCTCTATACTTCTATGACTTACTTTTTCATTCAGTACCATGCTGTTAAGATTCATCCGTGTCAGGTGGGCCACAGTGGTTCAGCAGGTAGGGTTCTCACCTGCCATGTTGGAGACCCGGGTTCGATTCCCGGTGCTGCCCATGCAAAAAAATAAAAAATAAAAAAAGATTCATCCATGTCAAAGCATATAGCTATAATTAATTTATTTAAAAATATTTTTATTTAAGAGAACAAACAATACACGTAGAACCACTAGAAATGGATATCTGTTAGATTTACCATCGGCATATTTAAATAAAGTATCCAAATAATCATTGTAAATCCTATGTTTGTACAGTAAGCTTCATAAACCAATTTAAAATTAAGGCAAACAAGGAAAATATCTACAAATACAGATAGCAGAGTTTCTTAAATTCTAAATATTAAACACTATCTTAAATACCATTTGATTAGATGTCAAAACTGTGAACGTGCTCAAAATATCAAGTAGAAAGTTATTACAAATACCAATGTTGCTATAGTATCAAGTTTTTTTATTTCAGGAAAATATAAAGATACAAATGTTTTTACAATTAACATATGAAAATCTTAACTACCAAAAACAGGTATCTTACTTAGCTTATACATTAGGCATATTTAAATAAAATATCTAAATAATAATTGTAAAGCCTGTGTTTGTACAATATGTGTCAAAATCCAGTTTAAAATTAAAGCAAACAAGGAAAAAATCTACAGATACAAATATCCAAATTTCTTAAATTCTAAATATTAAACACTATCTTAAACACCATATGATTAGCTATCAAAACTGTGTACATTTTCTAAATATCAAATAAAAAATTGTTACAAATATCAACTTTGTTATAGTAATGATCTATGTTACTGAATATTTTCAAGTTTTTTATTTCAGGTGTCTATCTTACCTAATATTACTGTAGCTGCCTATAGTTTTTATTTGTCAGATCTATATATTGTTTTCCCTCTCTCGTGTTTTATTCTTTAAGTTACTCTTGCTAATACTCTTTAATTTTGTATCCTCCTCCAGACCTCTCTGTCTTTTTTCAGTCGTTGGGCCTCCCTTTGATATTTTTTGTAGGGCAGGTCTCTTGTTGGCAAATATTCGCAAGCCGCTGTTTATCTGTGAATGCTTTTAATCTCTCTTTCAATTTTGCTGGACAACTTGGCAGGATGAAGAATTCTTGACTGGAAGTCTTTCTCATCCAAAATCCTACATGTATCATACCACTGCCTGCCCATCTCTATGGTCTGAACTCTGTCTTACATATTTTCCCTTGTATGTAATTAATCTCTTTTCTCTCGTTGCCTTCATGGTTTTTTGCTCCTCTTCAAGATTGGACATTCTGATAAGTGTGGTGGGTCTTGGAGTAAGCCTGTCTGGATTTAGTCTACTTGGAATTTGTTGGGCTTATTTACTTTGGAGATGTATGTCTTTTGTAAGGGTCGGGAAATTTTCCCCCATTATATCTTCAAAAGTAGCCTTCCTATCCCCTTATTCTTCTCTTCCCCTCCTGGACATCAATAATTCTTATATTTGTACACTTTGTGGTGTCTATCAATTCCCTGTGATCAAGTTGTATTTTTTCCATTTTTCTTGCCATTTGTTCTTTTGAACATTCATGTTCAATTGTCCTGTCTTCTAATGACTCTCTAATATACTTTTTTTTTTTTGCATGGGCAGGCACCAGGAATCGAACCCGGATCTCTGGTATGGCAGGCAAGAACTCTAATATACTTTTAATTTGGTCTACAGTATCTTTCATCTCTGTAATACCTGATATTTTTCTATTTATTCTTTCAAATTCTTTATACTCCTCCAGTGTCTTCTTGATATCCTTTATGTAGTTATGAACAACCTTAACTAGTTGCTCCAAATGCTGTGTCCCCTCAGGTGATTTAATTTTGTCATTTGGCTGAGCCATACCTGCCTGGATCTTCACATGCGTTATGATCTTCTGTTGTAGACAGGGCATTTTAATGTCCTAATAAGGTTATTTTACAAATTTATTTCCTTTCCTTATCTAAGTTTTTTTTATCTACTTGTATTAGCTTTGAAGATCCTCTTTTGGATTTGGTTTGCCAGTCCTTTCCCTTGAAAACAAGTCCCTAATCTCAGGGGGAGATTGCAGTTCTACTTAGGGCTTTATTTGAGAGCTAGGCAGATAGGCACTCTGTCAGACTATGCTTTTCCAATTCTCCCCAGCAAATGGCACTCTTGAGTCTTCTCGTCCCCTTAGGCCCACCTGTCCCCAACTGCAGGTGCAATGCCTAGCAGCCAGTCATGACACTCAGCTCAGCCAGCTTCCTTGGCCTCACCTCTCCATCTGCACACACCTGCAGTTTCCAGGCCTCCGTGGGAGAAGGGAAGTGGTATCAGTACCCAAACAAGTCTCATTCACTGGTTGGATATTGGACCAGCACTGCTCTATGTCTCCCCCACTTCCTTGGGAAAGGATCTCTAGTCTGCCAAAAAAAAAAAAAAAAAAAAAAACAGGTGCCCACAGCAGCATGTTACAAGGGTGGCAAGTAGGCACTATACTTTGACTAAGTGGAGTCTGTGCACAGGAAAAGCATGTCTATTCTCTTCCAGGATTGCCATGGGAATTCCAAACTACAGAGCCGAAGGGAACATCTTCCCAAGCCAGCTGCGGGCATAGGTGGAGTCATGACGAGTACATTCGCCCCATTCTCTCTGCCTCAATTTCTCCAGTTTTGCTCCGAGGACCTCGCTTTGTCAGGTAGAAGCCTCTCTGTAATTACTTGCACCCTGGAACCAGTGTCCCGGTCATTTTTCTATTGCATTTCTCATTATACCAAGCAGAAGGAACTCAGCCTCTCCTGGTCTGCCATCTTTCCGGAAGTCCTAATTAATTTATTTTTAACTCCTGTGGAGTATTCCATTATATGAATAGACCCCAAAATAAATGTTTATGGCGTACATGGGTAAGTGAATAAATAAACTGTCCTCACAGAACAGCCCCATTTCTGACAACTGAATTTTACTCTGGACCTCAGTTTCTATTTCAAAGTGACTCTTTCCAACCACTGGCTCCACCCCAGCTCCTCCTCATTATGCCCCAGCCTGCTCCTCAAATGGAGACTGACCCAGCATCTGTCTACTCTACTAACTCTTTGGGGCTCATTTCATTCTAAATCTAAATCGCTCTTCTTTGCAAAATCTTCCATAATTAATCTACCTAAATAAGTTACTCAATTACTTTTAGAAGTTGAAAGGACCTTAAAGGGCATGTAACTAGAAGCCTAGCTAATGTGCTATCCCTGACAGATGGACACCCATCTGCTTGAGTACGTGGAGTTTCAAGGAGCCCACTGCTTCATGAAAACCCTCATCCCACCATTATCTTTTCTTTTGAAAGCTCTTCCTCCTATTGAACTGAAATTCGCACTGTGTAACTTCCACCCAATGATAGGGGTTAGGACATTTCTTTGTGGAGGACGTGATTCAACCCATAACAACATCCAATAATAAGGATGAATCCCCTATGCATAATGTTGAGTGAAAGAAGCCAGGCATGAAAAAATACGTGCATATGATTTCATTTATATAAAGTGAAAAAACAAGAGTGCAGGGGTGGTTCAGTGGTAGAATGCTCACTTTCCATGCAGGAGACATGGGTTCGATTCCCAGACCATACACCCCCCCCCAAAAAAAAAAAAAACAGACAAAACTAATCTAGGATGTTAGTAATGAGGATAGCATTTATTCTTAGAAGGTAGTGATTGCTAATGAGCATGAGAGAAGCTTCTGGAATGCTGGCAATATCCTGATTCGCGATGTGTGCCGGTTGCAAGAGTATATTTAACACAGGGAAATTCACTGAACTGTATTCAGTTCAGTATACTTATCTACGTGCACTTTTCTGAATGTAAGTTATACTTCAATAAAAGCTTTAAAACTTTTTCAGTGCAATGCTATTCTTATGGATTACATCTGGTAATAAATTAAAAGAGAGTGTTAGAAGCTCTATTTACTATTTGGGTTTTGCAAACTGTTTTACATTTTTAAAAAAAAAAATTCACCCACAAATTTATGTTTGAAATAAACTTTGATATTAAAGTGGATGGGTTTATACTTATCTTTTCATTGGAGAAACGAGAAAGAGTTAATTCAAAAATACAAGGAAGAGACTTCTTCAAGATTGGACCAATATTTATGGAGCGCATAGTAAATGCCAGGCTCTTCTACTAGGTTTTCTCATTTTTAACGACTCTTTATGAAACATTACCTCAAATGTTTCATAAAGCCAGTTCAGCAGCCCATCTGGTAGTGAGTAAGACACAGTGTGTAATTCAAAACACGCTCTTAAATGTATGAATGACTGCGGTGTGGGGTGGTGGAGTGGATTTCACCTGTCCTGCATCCACTTGCCCCTGCCCCTTTCTGACAGTGCACAGATTATTTTTATTTATTTATTTATTTATTTATTTAATTTGCATATGGGCAGGAGGCACCAGGGATTGAACTCCAGACCTCCAGCACGGCAGGTCGGAGCTCTGCCTGCTGAGCCACGGCAGCCGCCCAGTGCACAGATTATTGCCCGGGTTCCCCCTTCTTCCCCTTCACCCCGTCCTCAGCTCAGTCCATTGTGCATCAGGGGAAGCCAACTCTGTGCTTTAGCTCCAAGTCCTGATTGGACTGTCATATTCTACTTAACTCCACAATCACTAATTCCAGCGTAGATGTGTTACCTAAACTGAGAGTGATTCTCAGCATTTATTTTGTGATCCTAAGGGCATATTCTCTCTGTCATGAATGATGGGTGTGCAGAAGTAATTCTGGAACAGCTGCAGCCATTTCGCTGCCATGAGCAAATCCAGGCCAAACAGAGAAATGGAAAGAAACCAGGTCCTGGATGGTATGGCGGTTTCACTGAACCAAAGACACCCTGAAGTCTGACTTAAACTAGACCTTCCAGTCATATCAGTCAATAAATGCCATTTTTACATTTTTAATAAATCCCATTTTGCATTTCATTTTTACATTTTTAGATGTAAAAGTTGGTTAGAGTTGGATATTTTGTGACGTCCTAACAAAATACAGATACAGTAAAAAAAAAATTAGTTGAGGCCAACAGATGGAAGGTCTGGAAGACATGGCAAAGAAGGATATAGTTGATAGTATCATGAAAAACTTGGTTTTCTTTGTCCCCAGTTCTTGGGGAAGCAACTTCTGCATCTTTGGCCTGTGATAGGAGTGTCTTTTGTTCTTCATGGTGGGCCCTGAACTGTACCTGATGCTTCATATGTCAATGAGATGACAGGGCACAGGGCTGGTGACAGATCTGGGATTGTCTTAAGGAAGGAGTCAGGGATGGAAGACTGGAACAAGGTGTGATCAATTTTGAGCAAATGAAGTTTAAGGTGACCATGGATGTATAAGTCCCCATAGGGATTCTGGCTTCTAGTTCAGAGGTGCAGCTAAAGAAGCAAACAACTGAGGTCTTCTTAGCAGTAAGAAGAGGAGAAGGCAGAGAATTCAGCCTTGGGTGGAAAACAAAGGGAGAGGGGCTATCTTCTGTCAGATAGTTACTGTGGTAGGTATTTCACAGATGACATATGTCAACTTATTTAAGTCTCCCAATGACTCCGCGAGCTAGATTATCTTATCCCCATGTTACAGATGAGGACACTGAGGTTCTGCAGCACACACTCCCCTCTCCAAGATAGAGAGGCTCAATGAAGCAATTCTACTGAGGCCAGGAAAGCAAGGGATGCCAAGTACCATTAAATAATGGATCAGAAGACTAGGCTAGACTGCAAGAGTGCATTTGTTCACTTATCAGGGATGGCCAGTGTCTCAACCCTACAGTGCCCTACAGCGGCTCGGAGAATCTCCCTAATCTGGTTTTATCTTCATGTAAGTGTCCAAAAGGACACTATAAAATACAACCTTGTGTGGGTGATGATAAAGGAGAAAAAACAGAAGCTGTTGTTCAGTCTGTGTTTAAGACAAACAGCGAATGATAAAAAGGACAACTTGCAGTGTTAAGGAGGAAGGTAATTTTGTTAATGAAAACCATGTGCAGAGTGACTGATTTGACAGCTAAATTATCTCTATATGATCTTGCAATACAGCTCTCATTCATTTCAAAACTTCCTTCCATTTTGGCTTTTTTCCTTCCTCTACAGGGTGTTTAAAAATGTTCCAATAGCTACAAAGTGTTCTTTAAATAATTCAAGCGGATTGTCACTTCTGCCTTCGAGACTTCATCCCACTGTCATTTTATATAACCTCACTTCCTCTGCAAAGACAGACATCATTCAGGGACAATGCCAGAACTCAATCAACTCCAAAGAAAAATATTCCATCATGGAGGACAGGTCACTTGAGTTTACTTGCCCCCCACCCCACCCCCAGTCCCTTTTATCTTCCCTCACCCTTTGGCAAAACAACACGATGCCTGGTACATGGTAGATATTAAATACTGTGATGGTTTGTTTTATGTGTCAACTTGGCTGGGCTACAGTGAGCAGTTTGGTCACACAGGATTCTGGATGTCACTGTGAAGGTGTTTTGTTTAACATCTGTAATCATTGGCTTTAAGTGTAAGAGGTCATCTTTGATAATGTGGGTGGGCCTCATCCAATCAGTCGAAGGCCTTTGGGTTCTGATACCTCCCCTTATCCTACAGAGGCCCAGAAACTGCAGGTGTGTGCAGATGGAGAGGTGAGGCCAAGGAAGCTAGCTGAGCTGAGTGTCATGACTGGCTGCTAGACATTGCACCTGCAGTTGGGGACAGGTGGGCCTAAGGGGACGAGAAGACTCAAGAGTGCCATTTACTGGGGGAGAATTGGAAAAGCATAGTCTGACAGAGTGCCTATCTGCCTAGCTCTCAAATAAAGCCCTAAGTAGAACTGCAATCTCCCCCTGAGATTAGGGACTTGTTTTCAAGGGAAAGGACTGGCAAACCAAATCCAAAAGAGGATCTTCAAAGCTAATACAAGTAGGTTAAAAAACTTAGATAAGGAAAGGAAATAAATCTTCAAAATAACCTTATTAAGACATTAAAATGCCCTGTCTACAGCAGAAGATCATAAAGCATGTGACGATTCAGGCAGATACGGCTCAGCCAAATGACCAAATTAAATCACCTGAGGGGACACAGCATTTGGAACAACTAATTAAGGTTGTTCATAATGACATAAAGGATATCAAGAAGACACTGGAGGAGCATAAAGAATTTGAAAGAATAAATAGAAAAATATCAGATATTACAGAGATGAACGATACTGTAGACCAAATTAAAAGTATATTAGAGAGTCGTAAGAGTAGACTTCCAGAGGAAGAAGAAAGAAAATGCTAATTAGAAAGCAGGACAATTGAACGTGAATGTTCAAAAGAAAAAATGGCAAGAAAAATGGAAAACATGCAATTTGCCCAAAAGAAGCTGGCTGGGTGAAGTAGAAGCATCTTTCAACTTGAAAACCTCCAACTGATAGAATCCGGAGGCTCTCCTCATTGCTGAAACTAATCTCCTTTGTTTTTAGATGCCATTGGCCTTGATGCAATTGACTGATGCTGGGTGCTAATCCACCTATGGAATCCCCTCTGAGAAACAAGCAGGCCGATGCTTGCTTGACCAAACAACTGGACACCATAACCTAGCCAAGATCACACATGAACTTCACCTTCACAGTCATCAAATCCCGCCTGAGCTCCCAGCCTGCTCTCCTGCCCAACAGACTGCAGACTTCCCAAGTCCTACAATCATGAGCCAATTATTCCTTAAATCAATCTCTGTATTTGCACACACACACACACATACCCTCTTTGGTTCTGTTTTTCCAGAGAATCCTGAATGATACAATATGATTTGAATGAAGAGAAAGAAATATTTGTAACAGGGATTTTTGTAATGGACAATTTTCTACCAAATTACTTAAAGCTTCCTTCTCTCATCTAATGTATAAACACTAAATATTCACAAATAAATACTAACCGGCCCACTGACCCATTTCCTCTGGTCTCTGATTTTCAAAGCCTGATATTTGCAGATACAGTCTTCTAGGAGGCTTTGAGCCTTTCCCTGTTAACTAACTTTATGGTTCAGTAGATGTATAATGCCTCTCAAATACGGCGGATTCTCCACCTCAAAAAAGATATTCAACCTTCATTATCTGGGCTCTGGTTCATATCGTCAAATGAGCTTCTATTCACCTGGTTGGGGTGGTGAAACAGAAAAGGAAAATTCTGTCTTTAGGTTAAGTGAAACCCACGCAGTGAGGGTGCTCCCAGGCTGTGTTCTGTATTTGGAGGTCCTGCAGGGCATCTGCCACCCACCCCACGCTGAATGGCCCTCGGGGCAGTTCGGGCGTCCCGGCCTGCTGTGGGCTGCAGGAGGGGCGCTGGCCGGGCTTTGCAGTGCCCGGGTGCTGTCCTGCCCCCCAGGGCCCTGCGGCAGTGTACAGCCATGCATCCAGCAGCCTCGGGCACCCTGAGGGGACAGCCCGGTGCTGCCAGCTCCCCTCGGTGCCAGAGGCCAGGGCAGGACCCCAGCCAGGCCTAAGGCACTGCAAGTCCCTGAGCCGTTTGTACAGGAGGCTGAAGATGGAAGCTTTTTAAAAGCTTTTTTAACCAACTGGACATAGAAAAAACACCCAGATTGCCTGCTTCAAAGGCCAAACCCACGGGGTCTGGACGCTATCTGAGCCCCTCGCCCTCTGCAGTCTCCCTGTTGGCTGGAGCGTGTCTGGCCGCCCCAGACCTGCAGGACTGACGGACAATGACCTCCTGTCCCCAGACCCTCCCAGCTCTCCAGCCAGGGCACTTTCATTGTTCCTGACCTTCAGCAAATGGGTTATGACCCCCCTGCCGCCTCAGTGTGGTTTCCAACAAGTCTGTTCTCCCTTTGGGAAGGGCACCTAAAGCCCTGCTGACTGGTCCTTCAGGCCCACCAAGAGAGTAGACATTTCAAAGGACTTGTTTGTGCATAATTATAGACCGGGAGCTGATGAAAGACTCACCGGGAATCCCTTTTATTCCTAGAGCTAAAAAAACAACAACAGGCTTTCATGTAAACCGAAATGACACAAGACAAAATATTCTCTCCCTCATTCTCTGCAGGCACGGTCACTCCCACCCCCACCCCAGGGTTCGGCCCACACCCAGAGGAAGCAGGGGAGGGCCAGCATTGCTGGATCCTGACAGAGCTCCCCAGCGGCCTCCTGATGGGCGTGGGAAGTGGTCATGGATTCCAGGGCTGCCATGACAAAGAGCCGCAGACCAGGTGTTTAAAGCAGCAGAAAGGAT
>PVIY010019731.1:30843-45423 GCA_004026745.1 Myrmecophaga tridactyla
TCAGCAACTGGGCATTACTTAGCCAAGAAGTGTCCAATCCATTTTTCTTTTCAGCTATGTTTGTGGCACATTTTGTATAATACTTTTTCTTACTTGTTTTTGCCACGATTTTTCCAGTCATGACTCGCACCATTGAAATTCTTCCTTTGTGAAGCTAAATGGCCAAATCAAAGAGGAAATTATACTTCACAAATAGAACGAAATCATTCAGCGTTCCTTCTCTGGAAGAAAGGCCACCTGGTTTAAAAAAATAAAGCTACTGCTATTTCTCTCCCCACTAGAGATGAATAACTGCAAAAGTCTACAATGGTGACTCTTGAAGAATCCATCATCCAGGAAAGTGGCAACTCAGAGCTAGAAAAAAAGATCATTGGCACCAGCGATACCATCTCCTAAATTTTTTAGGTCCAGAACATTTGGTTCAGCACAACTTTAGAAGAGACGTGACCTTTCTCCACATCTTTGCCATCTGCTAAACATGAGTCATCAGTTGCTCCCTCCACTTCCTCCATGAGGATTTGGGCATTTTTAAGATAATCCTATTCCTTCACCCATCATAAGCTGTTCAGACTTCTTGAAAAAGATTTATGCAAATAAACTTCATAAAGAAAAACCTTACTGAAGTTTTGTGAATCAAAACCACAATGATGATTGTCCATCATTATTTTAAGTTCTTTTATCATAGATAATAATAAATATATGCAATATATATTATAGCCAATATAATTATCAAATTATAATATAGCATATAAAAATATATTGTAATAAGTAGACATTTCCAAATACTTCAATAATATAAAGGACAGGCACACAAGGCAGGACCCTTTTATTTTTTTAAAGCAGGACTTTTTTTAATTGAAAGCTTTTAAATTTGATAAGAGCTGCTATTTTAAAAAGGAAAAAACTATTTTTATAAGAAAAAGTCAGTTTCAAGTTGGTATGAAAAGTTAATACAAAATAACATCTGTACTACCAGAAGTTTCTTGCTCAAAAAAATCTCTAAAAACAAAAATGTAAAACCAAGGAGCAAGATGTAACAACAGGTCTCTCCAAGTGCTAAACAAATCAATCAATTCACTCCCAAGTAGTCATTCGGATTCTATTCACAGCCTAATAATTCTTATTTTAAACACTTTAGGAAACAAGTGACAGTTTTACACCTTTTTGGTTCACCCAGAAGAAGACAGCCAGCTATACCAGCCAATGCAATGACAGCAATGTCACTAGATACATGCCCATGGTGGGGGTCATGCTCCATGGTGGGCCAAACTCTGTGGGGGGTCAGGCTCTGTGGGTGTCCAAGCTCCCTGGGGACCACACTCCATCAGGGCAGGATGCTGTCACTTTTGTACCTGTAGTCAGGTTGGTCAGTCTTTTCTTTTACATCTTCTATGTTTTGTGTCATACTAAGAAAGCCCTTCCCATCCTGAAATTATTAAAACACCTTGCGGCACATTAAATTATAGGAAATTCAAATTCCAAAATGTCCATTCTTCTCATCAGTATACCTGACTTTAAAAAAATCTGTACTCAATTATTATCATTGCATTTGAATTTCATCAATTAGAATATGAATGGAAATGTGCATCTCCATGTGATGTAAAAGCCAAGGAACTGCAAAGATTGCCAGCCAGCCAGAAGATGCTGACCCTAGGTGGAAGCAAGCCTTCCAGTCTCTGAAACAATGAGCCAATAAATTCCTATTGTTATGCCAACTCATCCTATGGAATTTGTTGAGCTGCTAGGAAACAAAAACAGTGTTTGGTACCAGAAGTGGGGTACACAATTCAACCTACCACATCTACCTAACACTATATTGGGAACATTTCCCCACCACATTAAATCCTTTTCTGTGTCATCCTTGTACTAGCTCCCAAGTACTACACTTTTGATTGCAGTTAGCAAGATGCCTAGCCTATATTAGAAAATTAAATGTTGTTGTATGAAGGAGAGCACTGACCTTCCATGGCCTGATTCAAGTGTTAAGTCAGTCAAACAACTGGATTACTCTTCTCCATGCTGAATTGTGGGAGGTTGTCTTAGTTTGCCAGGTCTGCTAAGTACCACAGGTTAGTTGGCTTCAACAATGGGAATTTATCATCTCATAGAGGTGAGAAGTCCAAAATCAAGGTGTCAGCAGGGCCATGCTTCCTCTGAAGTGTGTAGAGTTCTGCCAGTGGCTTGCTGGCATTCCATAAAGTACTGGAATCTGCTTCTGTCACATGGCTGCCTTCTCTCTGAATGTCTGTCCATCTGTGTCCAAATTTCCTCTCCTTAAAAGGACACTGGTCAATACAAATAAAAAAACATTTTCATATGAGGGAGAACAGATGAATGTTAACATTGCAGGGCGTTGAAAATAAATGGTATGCAGGAAAAACTACAATCAATGTAAGCTAGGGTAGCATGTTCTGCATATAAATATATTGTCAATCTGCTATTACTGTACTAATTCCTACAGTGCCTGTATACTTCAGTATGCTGATACATAACTACATTTGATACTTATATTTTTGTATATGATAAAAAAGGACACTGGTCATATTGAATTAGAAGCTACCCTAATTTGGATCCTAATCAGGACTTTGTGGTTGATGAAGGGATCCATTCAACCATTAAACATTTATTGAGTGTTTCCAGTGTAGGGGATAAATTAGTCAGAGGCCCTGTGTTTTAGTTTGCTAAGGCTGCCAGAATACGATACAACAGAGATAGACTGGCTTTTTTTTCATCCACATGTTTTATTCATCTGTCAATAAGATAGACAAAAGGAGCATCAGACACAAGGTTTTCACAATCACACAGTCACATTGTGAAAGCTATATCATTATACAATCATCTTCAAGAAACATGGCTACTGGAACACAGCTCTATCTTCTCAGGTACTACCCTCCAGCCTCTCCATTACACCTTGTGCTAGTTAGATTCAGTTGTCAACTGGGCCAGGTGAGCATATCTAGTTTTGTTGCTGCAGCCATAAGCCAATGGTACGTGAACTTCATCTGTTGCTAATTACATCTGCAGTTGGCTAGGAGGCGTGCCTGCTGCAATGAGTGACGTTTGACTTAATTGGCTGGTGCTTAAATGAGAGACTCAACGTAGCACAGCCCAAGCAGCTCAGCATTCCTCATCTCAGCACTCGCCGCTCAGCCCAGGCCTTTGGAGATGCAGAAAGAAATCACCCCGGGGAAAGTTGTTGGAACCCAGGGGCCTGGAGAGAAGGCCAGCAGAGACCATCCTATGCCTTCCATGTAAGAAAGAAACTCAGTGGAAAGTTAGCTGCCTTTCCTCTGAAGAACTAACAAAATAAATCCCCTTTTATTAAAAGCCAATCCATCTCTGGTGTGTTGCATTCCGGCAGCTAGCAAACTAGAACACACCTTAACTAAAAAGGTGGTATCTATATAATGCATAAGAATAACCTCCAGGATAACCTCTCAACTCTGTTTGGAATCTCTCAGCCATTGACACTTTATTTTGTCTCATTTCTCTCTTCCCCCTTTTTGTCAAGAAGGTTTTCTCAATCCCTTGATGCTGAGTTCCAGCTCATTCTAGGATTTCTGTCCCACGTTGCCAGGAAGGTGCACACTCTTGGGAGTCATGTCCCATGTAGAGAAGGGAGAGGGCAGTGAGTTTGCTTATCAGGTTAGCTGAGAGAGAGAGAGAGAGAGAGAGGCCACATCTGAGCAACAAAAGAGGCTCTCTGGGGATAGCTCGTAGGCCTAATTTTAAATAAGCTTAGCCTATCCTTTGCAGGGTTAAGCTTCATATGAACAAATCCTAAGATTGGGGGCTCAGTCTATTGCTTTGGTTGTCCCCACTGCTTGTGAGAATATCAGGAATTCTCCACCTAGGGAAGTTGAATTTTCCCCCTTTCTCGCCATTCCCCCAAGGGGGCTTTGCAAATACTTTTTTATTCATTGTTTAAATCACTCTGGGATTTATCAGGGAATCACTCTGGACAAACCTACAACATCTCATACCCTACTCAAGATTCCATGTACTCATGGTGTTCAATTAAGCTGTCCACATAAGTTATATTAGGAAATGCACTAGTCAAAATATAAATTTTGTACCAAATAAACACTTTTTTGCTTTAGTCTGGACTGGCTTTTATAAAGAGGATATATTTACTTTCCAATTTACTAATTTGGGAAGACACACAGCAACATCTGCTAGCCCTCTCTCCCGGCTTCCGGGTTTAAATGGCTTTCCCCAGGGTGGTTCCTTTCTGCATCTCCAAGCGTTTGGGTCTGAGCTGCTCTGAGCTCCTCTCTCCTGACTCGTCCTTTTAAGCCTCACTTATTGTGGAAGACACTCCCCTTAAACAGATGAATTTCACATGCTGATGATTTAAGTCCACAGCAACAGAACAACTGGGCACCATCACCTGGCCAAGTTGACACCTGAACCTAATTACTACACCCTGCTTTCAAGGCAATTATAACATCCCCTACAGCAGGAGTCAGCAAATTATGCCCTGTAGGACAAGTCCAGGCTGCTACCTGTTATTGTAGAGCCCATGAACTGGGAAGGATTTTTACATTTTTAAACAAGTGAAGCAAATATCAAAAGAATACCTTGTGACACAGTGAAATTATAGGCAATCCAAAGTCCAATGTCCATAAAGAAATTCCATTCTTCTCATTAGCATACCTGTCTTTAAAAAAACCTGTACTCAATGATTATCATTGTATTCGAATTTCATCAATTAAAAAATGCATGGAAATTTGTTCTCTTATTATATAAGTATCTACAGAATAGCCTCAGTTTTGCCTCTTGGCCCACAAAGCTTAAGTAGTTACAGAAAAAGTTTGCAGATCCCTGCTCTAGAGATATGCCCTAGAATAAGAACTCTTATCAAACATGCCAGAAAAATGACTTGAGGAGAGGAGAAAAATGTGATGAGGCCCACCTGGGGAAATTAGACAAAGCTCCATGGAGGCCACATCATTTGAGCTGAGTACCTGGATATAGGGGGCTGGGCTGGGGAAGGTGCCAAAGTAGGAGGTACTGTCAGGATGTGTGATCAGTGTGGTGCAGCTGGAGGCAGGCTCAAGCTTTTGACCTGTATTTCCCATCCAGACACCCAGGGATCTGAAGGTTTTTGAGGAGGGAAGTTAATTGTGTTTCAGGGAAGATAAATCTGGTGGCAGTGAAGAATGGCCAAGAGAATTTGGAGACTGGGAGATGAGGAAGCCCTGGAAGCCCCATGGAAAGCAAAAGAAGGAGGAGAGAACAGACAAGGCCAGGAGCTTGTGATGAGGCAGCAAGCTAAATCTGCAATCAGAGGAGGCTCCACAGAACCCAAGGGCCAAAGAGGGGAGAGGGTGGTAGAAGGGTGTGTCACAAGCTGGGATCCAAGGTGAGACCAGACCCCACCCCATGACAACAACAGCCCAGAGCACTCTGACCTAAGCTGCAGAATGATGTTTCTCAGCAAAAGCCAGGAAAATGTCCAGCACATTTCAGCACTGTCTTAGATAGTTGAAGATCAGAAACAACTCGAATGCCCAGAAATAGGAGTCTATGTAAATAGAAAACAGCATCTCATACAATATCATGGGGATGTCAATAAGTAAAATAGGTACATAGATGAAAAAAAAGAGAAAGAAAAAATGAAGATGTTTCTCATATTTTAATATGGAAAAAGAAAATGAAACATTGAGAGCACTTCAATATAGAAAAATAACCAATATATATTAAGCACCTCTTCTTCACCCACCCATTGATTCCCAAGCCCTTCCACCCACTCCAATCCCATCCTTGACTTCATCCTTCCACTCATCCTCCACACACCTTTTCTGGACAAATACACTCACACCTGAACACTGACTCCAAAATCTCTATCTGTAGCCATTCATTCTCCCCAAGTATCAAACTCTTGGGTCTGGCTAAGTGTCCCAGGGTGTGCTGGTTTGAAAGGATGTATGCCCCCTAAAAAAAGCTATGTTTTAATCAAAATCCCATTTCATAAAGGCAGAATAATCCCTATACTGTATGATTGAAACTGTAATCAGATCATCTCCCTGGATGAAGTGATTTAGTCAAGAGTGGTTGTTAAACTGGATTAGGTGATGACATGTCTCCACCCATGTAGGTGCATCTTGAGAAGTTTCTGGAGTCCTATAAAAGAGGAAACATTTTGGAAAAGGGAGGTGATTCAGAGAGAGCCAGAGCAGAATGACATAGCCACGAGAAGCAGAGAGCCCACTAGCCAGCACCCTTGGGAGATGAAGAAGAAAAACGCCTCCTAGGGAGCTTCATGAAACAGGAAGCCAGGAGGAGAAAGCTAGCAGATGATGTCGTGTTCGCCGTGTGCCATTACAGATGAGAGAGGAAACCTGACTGTGTTCACCCATGTGCCTTCTCACTTGAGAGAGAAACCCTAAACTTCATCGGCCTTCTTGAACCTAGGTATCTTTCCCTGGATGCCTTAGATTGGACATTTTTATAGACTTGTTTTAATTGGGATATTTTCTCGGCCTTAGAACTGTAAACTGGCAACTTATTAAATTCCCCTTTTAAAAGCCATTCCGTTCCTGGTATATTGCATTCCGGCAGCTAGCAAACTAGTACACAGGGTGTGGCCAAGTGTTCCAGTGCCCCAATGTTCACCTCAATGAGCCCACCTTTGAATGCACCTCAAAACCAAGAGAAGAACTGGGGCGCCGAGTGAGGGATGCACTCTCCATGTGGGGATGCACTGGGGCAAGGCTCAGCTGACCTGGGGGACAGCAGAGCAAGGGTTGAAGAAAGGTGGGTGTGCTCTGGCCACCTCCGACTCACCACTTTGGAGAAGAGAGATCCCCCACCCTAAATAGCACGAGGTGGCTAAACTCAGGACACTGGAGAGATGAGATCATGGCAGTTTATCTTCCACGTGTACTCACAGACGGAGGGAGGAGGATGCCACATGCCATGCAGGGCCATGTCGTGGCACACTCAGGGCAGAGTGAGCCAGTGGAGGCTGTGGGAGGCAGGCTTGGTAGTAACAAAAGGTTCCCACGGGAGGATGTGCTTGGCTTGGATAACTCTGAGCTGGCGGGGAACTGCAGCCCATAGGTTGGATGTGCAGCTGGTCCAGCTGATGGGGGAGCTAGCTGGGTGGGGAGCCTTCCCCACTGGGTGAGGGGCGTATCCGGCAAGAGCAGAACTGCCAGCCAGGTCTTGGGACCTGGGAAGGATGATGACGTCAAGGCAGCCCTTTCATATCGCATCTTAATTTGGGACCTCACAATACAGGGAACCTATTCACCATGTGTCTCCAGCAGTTTATATAGTGCCTGACACATATTAGATGCTATAAATGTTTATTAAGAAAAAGAAAGAGAAGGAAGGGAGAGAAGGAAAGTAAAGAAAATGGGAGGGAGGAAGAGGGAGAGAAAAGAAATAGAGAAATAACCTTGGTTCATATCTCAGCTATTGTCATTTGACAAATCAAAACACACACCAGGATGGCTATTATCAAATAAGGGGAAAATAACAAGTGTTGGTGAGGATGTGGGAAAAATGGAACCCTCGTTGGTAGGAGATAAAATGGTGCAGCTCTATGGGCAAAACGTTAAACAATTCCACACTTAGGCATATACCTCAAAGGAGGGAAAGCAGAAACTCAGATACCTGTTGTAGCAATGTTTATAGCAACATTATTCACAATAGCGTAATGGTGGAAGCAACCCAAGTGTCGTGCACAGATGACTGGATAAACAGAATGCTGTAGTAATACAATGGAATAGGATTCAGCCACAGAAGGAATAAAGTTCGAATACATGCTACGCACGACATGGATGAACTTTGAAAACATTGTGCTGAAGGAAATAAGTCAGATCCGAAAGGGAAAACGCTGTCTAATTCAACTTACATGACATATCTAAAATAGGTGAATTCAGAGACAGAAGATTAGAGGTTACCAAGGGCTGGGGCAGGGTTAATTAATTAGATGCTATATAAAAAAAATCCCAGCTATTTACTAAGTGTGTGACCTCAGGTGAATAGCTCAACCCTGGGTTCCTAAGCCTCAGTGCCCTCATCTGTAAAACCAGGCACACACACACACACACACACACCCACCCAGGGTGGCCGTAGGGAAATGCTAAGCATGGGGCCTGAGCCCGAATGAGGGCCCCTAAATGCTGTCATCTGGTGTTGGTGAAGGCCATTGAGCTGGTGAGCAGCCAGGCTTAAGCTGGGTCTCTTTACTCTCCAGTCATACTCCTGCTCTCTGCTGTTGCTTCCCTAGTCGGCTGTTTGCTCCCCTGAAGCTCTCCTGGGGTACCCCCTGTCCCCCCGCCCCCAGACAGCTGCAGGAGCTGATGAAGCCTCTTCAGAGCAGCACCCTCTGACACAACAGAGGGGCAGGCAGAACCATTAAGATGTGCTCAGCTTGTTCTAAACCTCCAGGAAGTCAGGCTGAATCATCGCTCTTGTCAGCAGGGCCTTCCAGCACCTTCGGAAGACAACGTTCCCAGCCAGCGAGCGGGTGCCGGCAGCGCAGGAAGCAGCGAGCTGGGTCGCCCGCCGTCGCGGTGGCCGGGTGCCCGGGACGCAAACCCAGCCAGGGGGAGGGCCGCGGGGCAGCCGCGTCAGGCAGGAAGCCGGGGGGCTCCAGGCCCCCTCGGGGAACCCCAGCCCCCCCACACACATACACACGGCCAGCTGTGCCCCCCACCCAACCGGGAAGGCTGCCCACCGGCTGCGCCCCCACCAGCCGAAAAGCTGCACTCCACTGGGTCCTCAGCCCGCAGGGCTTCAGGTCCCTGCCAGCCCGCGTCCTCCCGCGGGAACGAGGGCCACCCCTCCTTCCTGCTGCCACCGAGCCTGCGTCCCACAGCCCCGAGGCGTCCCGCGCGGCGAGTCTTCCTCCCCGGGCCGGGGTCCCTGTACCGGCTCCACCGCGGTGCCGGCCGGCGCGCGGCCACCCCGCGCTGTGTGGGGCGGGGGTCCCTGCTGAGCCCGGGGGTCCTCGGGGTGATCAGAAGCCCCGCCCACCAAGTGCCGCGGGACCGGGGCTGGGGGTGCAGGGGCGCGGCTCCTGGGCCTCCACCGGCCTGAGCGCAGGCGAGGCTTCCCCGGGAGTGGTGGTCGGCACCGCCCAGCAGTGGGGGGTGTAGGGGCTGCAGCCACAGCGCCTGGGTTCAAATCCCGCCTCCTACCGGCTGTGCAACTTTGGGCAAATGGCCTAAGTTGTCAGCACCTCTGTTTTCCCATCTATAGAATGGGGGGTGATACAACAGAACGTACCCCACTCCCCAGGGGGTGAGCCGTTACTGCGGGCAAAGGATTCGCTTAGGCTGGAACCCAGATGCAGTGCTCTATTAATCATGGATTCGCCCATTTAATGCTGGGTGCAGAACCGCTGGTGGCACAGAGTTGACTTGGATGATAAATGTAATAAGTCAATTATAGAATGTGAGAGAGGATGGGGAAAATGACAGAAGCGCAGAGGTAAGGGGTGTCAGGGTGCTGGCTGAGGGTGTGGTGGGAAATAGGCCCGGGTAGGCCCAGTGGAGAAGGGGAGATTCCAGACTGAACCAAGTTGGTTTCCAGGAAGCATGTTCAGCAGGGGGCACAGCCACTGCTAAGGCACCTGCTGTGAGCGCCCCTTCTAGGAGGTGAGAAGGGTGTTATCAAGAAGCATAAGACATGGTCCCGAGCAGCTCAGGTATGCAGCTTGGGGTTGTGTAACATTTTACAAACCATGGAGTGTGTCGCACATGAGGCATCGCTGATTATGACCTGAGGCATGGGAAGACGGAGTGCCAGGCTTGCAGTCTTAGGAGATCTGCCCCCTAGGCACCCCACACCACTGTAAGTCCAACGCGATTCGCAGCAGCTGTAGAGACTTAGCAGCATTATGGGCATAACTGGGGGCAACATCTCTGGACCCTCAAAAGCAGGATGGTGGCTGGGGTGGGGCTGGAGGAGCGTGGCAGGAGGTGGGCGTAGCTGCAGTGACACTGACCATGCACGGGAGGGTCTACTGGAAAGGAG
The DNA here is from genome assembly GCA_004026745.1 of Myrmecophaga tridactyla. Classification (NCBI taxonomy): domain Eukaryota; kingdom Metazoa; phylum Chordata; class Mammalia; order Pilosa; family Myrmecophagidae; genus Myrmecophaga; species Myrmecophaga tridactyla. The sequence continues at coordinate 40,837 of PVIY010019731.1, forward strand.
AAGCTCAATTTTGCCCTCTGTCTTATAACCATGTTCTACTCAGACTTTCAGCGTTCTGTGGGAAGAGCTTGAACAAACAACCTCCACACAATGCTTCTGTTTAAGGAATATTTACAAACATCAGTCTTCTGATTCCTGAACAAATTCAGCTTCAACAAGACCACATCCTTGTCTGGATAAAATAGCAGCATCAGAGCCGGCAGCCCTGCCCGGTGTATCTCTGTCTCCAGCTTTCTACTATATGCAAAATAAAAAGAAGCATAATTTAAATTAATATAATCCCATTTCTCCTAGCCATCAGCCATCAGATCCTGACTTTCCAAATAATTTCATCTCCTTTGGACTGAATGTTCTCCCAGGCCATTTGCACTCTCAGATTCTGTGACTCTAAGAATTTCCATAAGAACCTCGGAGGTGAGGAATGTTTCATTCTTTCCTTTCTTCCTTTACTGATGGAATAGATATCCTTCAGGAGCCTCCTATGTGCTGGGCACTCAGGGTGGAGGGGTGAAGCAATCAGAAACGGCTTCATAGAGGAGGTGGCACTCGAGTTTGCCTTTAGCAGACACGCTAAGATATTCACGGGCAGAAGGAATTCCAGGTGGAGGGAATGGCATAAATAAAGGTCATGAAACAGGAGGGATGAGCCTCATCTAGGATTGAGGGGCAGATAAATTCTCATAGGATTGTTTCAGGGAAGTGTGGGATACCAGTCTAGGTAAATATTTGATCATGCCTCTTGAGGTTGCCACCTCCCATCTGCCCTTCGCCTCAGGCAGGCTAGAAGTCAACAAGCACAGACCAAGGAGAAGGGACAGAAGAACTGGGAGGAAGAGGGGTCATTCCACCGACCAGATGCCCTGCCTATAAACGACACAAGCATTCTTCTAGCTGGAATGTGCTGGAGCCCTGAATTCGGACCAGTCCATTGCGTGTCAGTGTGGGAAGAGTGGCCTGACTGACCATTTTTGCATACCTATCATTAGTTGAATAATTTTATTTGTGTCCCGTTCACAGGTTGAGTATTATAGCCCATGCAAATACTTTCTTGCAAAACCCTGATGTGGTGGGAGCTGGGGAAAAGCTAACACTGTGGCTGGTGGTGGCAAATGCTCCTATAGTAGAACCAGAAGTGAACTCTTCAGCTTCTAATGTATGCTGGGAGCAGCAGGGGGGCAATGAAGAGAGGGCTCTGTCACTCAGGGTCTTTGAGAGGTCTGATTGGATTTCCGGGCAGTTGGATCACTGGCGGAGGCAGGTGGCTTCTTGTCCCATCATGTAACTCAAGCACCTGCTTCTCGCTTGTTTGTGGGATTCTGAGTTTTCAGTGACCCCAAGAAACATTAAAGGGACGCTTGTGCAATGTTGTTTCCCTTTAAGGAGTCTGAAAAAATAGGTTGGTCTGCTTTATGCCAAGTGAAAAGGGGAGGCACTGCCTTGTTGGAAATACTTCATGGTGCTGTTCAGGTAGGTTGTGGTTGGAATTCAAATTGCTACTCCAAGTATATTATCTCCTAAAAGTGCCTTTGCCCAAAGTAGCTTTTGGTGAAAGGAATCTAAAAGTATAAGAGCTAGACAAAGGAGACAAAAGAGACATGACAATTAAATACAATGTATGATCCTACACTGAGTCCTCTGATGGAAAGAAAAAAAGATATTATAAAGAACATTACCAGGACAACTGATGAAAGTAGAATACAAGTGGTCGCTGGGGTAAAAGTATTGCAACAATGTTAGGTTTACGGAAGTTGCTACTGTGCTGTGGGTATGTAAGAGAACATACTTATTCTTAGAAATACACACTGAAGCATTTCGGAATAAAAACCATAATGTGTGCAGCTTACTCCTTTCTTTTCCCTATATTAGAGAAGTCGTGAGTTTACAGAACAGTCATATATATAAAATATAGGACCCCATATTCTACCCTATTTTAACACCTTGCATTGGTGTGGCACATTTGTTACATTTTATAATTGTCCTATTAACAATAGTCCATGTTTTAATTTTGGGTTCATTATTTGTATAGTGTAGTTCCATGGATTTTTTTACATTTAATTTTTCATTCTGCTACCATATATACAACCCAACATTTCCCCTCTTCACCACATTCAGATACATATTTCAGTACTGTTAGCTGCATTCATAATGTGCTACCATCACCACCATCCATTACCAAAACATTTTCATCATTCCAAATAGGACCCTGTACATTTTAAGCCTTAACTGCCTTTTATGGTGTGCTATAAAGCTGCCGGAATGCAATACACCAGAAATGGACTGGCTTTTAACAATGGGGATTTATTAGCTTACAAATGTATGGTTCTAAGACCATGAAAATGTGCCAATTAAGGCATCAACAGGAACATACCTTCTCTGAAGACTGGTTTCTGGTCTCCGGACTCCTGCTCGCCCTTCTTACCCAGAGAGCTTTGCTTCAGCTTCTGCCTGCTCTGTCTCCCAGCTTCTCTGGACTTCTCTGAATTTCATCTCTTTAGCTTCTGTATGTGTTCTGTCCTCTTATAAAGGACTCCAGTCAGTGGACTGAGATCCACCTAGAATGGGGTGGGTCACATCGCATTTGGAATGGCCTAATCAAAAGGTCCCACTTACAATAAGTCTGCACCCACAGGAATGGATTAAGAGAACATGACCATCCCCTGAGGGACTGGAGAAAAAATATGGAACTATTAACTTCCCTGCCTGGGAATTTCCTGATATTCTCTCAAGCATTGGAGACTCCCAATTTAATAAGGCAAGCCCTCAATGTTGAGGCTAGGCCTTATGAAACTTAAAGCTAAGCCTACTTACAGACATGTCTAACAGTCAGGCCCAGAGAACCTCTTTCGTTGCTCAGCTGTGGCCTTTCTCTCTAACCCAAATTCTGCAAATAAACTCACTACTGCCCCTCTATGTGGGATTTGACTTCCAAGGATGTAAGTCTCCCTGGCAATATGGGACATGGCTCCTAGGAATGAGCCTGGTCCTGGCACCATGGGACTGAGAATGCCTTCTTAACCAAAAGGGGGGAAAATGTACCAAAGTAAGGATTCAATGGCTAAGATATTTCAAATAGAGTTGAGAGGGCATCCTGGAGGTTACTCTTATGCAAGCTTCAGCCAGATATTAAAAATTGCCACGGTATGCCAAGCCCAACAAACAGTACTCCTGAAAACCCTAAAGAAAACTCAGGGTTCTATCTAAAACTCTATAAAAATTTCACTTATTAAGTTTATTTTTCAGAAACTTAAAACTTCCAGAATGTTCCTACACCAGATAACTCCTGAAACTTAGAGGTACCAGTCTCTCCAAGAACAACAGCCACTTGTATTCCTCTACTGCAAAATGTCGACACCCTTTTTCAACATGAAGAAGTTAGAATGGTCACTGCCCAGATATCCCTGAATATTGAGGGAATGATCAAATGAGAGGGAGGAGGTGCAACAGAGAAGTTAGTTAGGATTCAACAAATGATTATCACCACTGAATCATTATATAGATGTTTCTTTTTAGTTTCTTGTGTATTAGAGCAGCTAGAAGGAAATTCCTGAAATTGTGGAACTGTAACCCATACTATAGTTTGAAATTTGGTCTATAATACTTATTAAACTGAACTTTGAAATTTATCCCATATATATATATTTCACAATATAAAATGTTTTTTGAAAAAAAAGAGCATGGCCTTTTCTGGGGTACATGTCAGCTTCAAACTACCCCACTTCCCATTTCCGATCTCCACCCTGTCCCCTAGTAACCTATGTTCTATATTCTGACTCTATCCATTTGCTTTTTCTAATTATTTCAAACAAATGTGATCATACAATATTTGTCCTTGCAACTTACTCTTAAACAGCCCTGGAAAAAAATGTTTATGTGTATAAAGAAATAGTGAGAAGTGATAAAGCAATAGGGAGAAAAGTTAAGAATAGATAGATCTGGAAATAGAATGTCTTAAATGTGTGTCCTTTCTACTATTCTGGCAACTTTGCTATAAGTTTAAAATTATTTATCAATTAAAGACTAAAAATAATAAAAACATTAGAGCAACAAGGCTCCTTAATGTGATCTAGTCTTATCCTTCTTTTCCTTACAAATAAAGAAATTACGACACAGAGAGAGTAGATTACTTTGCCAAGTTTACACAGCTAGTTAGTAATAAAACTGGAACTAGAATCTAGTCTCCATTTTTCTTGGCCAGAGCACTTCCTGTTTATACCATCCCTCTGCTGAGCCAGGCTTAATCTATTTTTTGGAAGGCTCTCTAAAAATTCAACCTTTGGCATCAGTAGGAGAGTGATTAGTGGATTTTTTTAAAAGCTCTCGCAGCCTAAATTCCTTCCTTTTATCAGATGGAAAATAGCTCTTTTTATCCAATTAAAAACTCTTTCCCCTTGATGCACTGTATTTACTCCCCTACATTTTTCCCTAGTCCCAAGTCTGATTCCAAACCTCCCCAGAACTTCGGTATTGCTGAAACAGCAGCTCAGAATCTGCCCATATCAGAATCCCCTGAGAGCTGCCTAAAGTGATGTTAATAATATTTACAATGTTGTACCATCCATTACCAAAACTCTTCCATCATCCCAAACA